>JANHFX010009519.1:0-57992 GCA_027560015.1 Chloroceryle amazona
CTCATAACATCGAAGAACAGCACAAAGATCTGAGAAACAACATGAGAACCTGGATCTGCTTAAGTCTTATTTAACTGCATGCTGCAGCAGGGTCTCACAGGACCAGTATGGTTGGGCAGTGCTTGGAGTTTGAGACCGGCCCCTACAAACACCAGCTTCTGGCTCTGGGGTGAGGCTTCTTGAGCTTTGCAGTGGTGTAACAGAGGCTGCAAATGGACCCCATGGAGATGAGGGGTTGTGATGATATGTGCTCCTCAGTGACCTCTTCAGTTTCAAGTCACAGGCACTGAAGTCACCAGAGGGCAGTGAGTATACTGGCTGGTGGGAAACCCAAGCACAGGCCTCCATGTTCTGTGCAACACAAGGAGTTGAATCAATTGCAGACCCCCTAGAGCTCACATGGCGTGTGCAGATGCGTGATGCAGAGCTGACATGGCAGGCCTCAGGAATGCTTTGGAGAAGTAACTCCAGTGCTCTGTGTTGTGCAGTTATTTTAGTGTGTGCAGGACAGATTTAGGCCAAGCATGAGGGAGACTAAATCTGTTAACAGGTTTTACATGTCAGGAATTGCCTTCTGCCCAAGGCAGGCCTTGGGTCTTGCTAGGATACAGATATTCTCTATTCCCAGTTGTCTTGGGCAGATAATATGCACTGGATTCTGTTGTGGCTTGTTAAAGAGAAAATATTTGAAAAATAAATAAAAGTTGTAGACAGACTAGTGAAAACAAGACACCTTTTAAGCTTAAAACATGACACAAATGGTACTCATGAATTTACAAGGCTGCTGTAGTGCCAAAGTAATATTCAGCACAAACCAGAAATCACCAGAAACAATTTTTGTTTTGAACAGAAGTGACTGTTCCTTTCCTGATGCTGAGTTCTGGAGAAGCCAGTCATTCTGAGGGAAGCACACTTCACTGGTGCAGAAACATGTAATCTCTGGCTATATATTTGCCCTTCATTTTCTCATTCACAAACAACAGGACCAGCTAAGGGGAACTTTGGGTTGTTCAAATTTTATTAGCTTAGGCACAGTACTGAGTTTATTTCAGTCAGCCCCCTCCCTACGGGTCATTTCCTTTTTCCTTTTTTACAGTGCTTTGCTTGTGAACGCACTCACCAATGCTCCTGGCCAGGCATTAAGATTTGCTGAAGAGAATCAAGGATGTTCCTGTGGTTTTCCTAGAGGCAGGGCTGTAATCCAGAAGGGCACATACCAGATCTGGTTTTGCCCATCCCACTGTATGTGAATCCAATGAAGTTTTCAATGCCCATAATCATTTGCAGCCACTGAAAGTTACCTTCACTTTCAATGAGATTACTTCACTTAAATACCTTCTGGTCTATAAAAAAGATCTCATCGTATAAAACTGCAGAGAGAATCAAAGAAATTACAAGAATATCTACCAGTGCATTTAATTTTGAAAAAACAAACCAAAACAACCGGTTTATATGCATTTAGTAAATTTATTAAGATCTTGTTTGTTTATAAAATACCAGTTGTGGAAATAAGATGATGCTACAGTTTAGTACAGTAGGGCCAAATACCTTTTCCTGGGACATTTCTGTCCATCCAAAGCATGCATAATTTGGAGTCCACTGGAGCTACAAGTCGTAGGGTACTACTGCATCATTCTGACAGGGAATCCTTTTCTCTGTACTTGTTCTACAGCTTTTTAAAGGGTGACATGCTTTTCTTATCATATGAAAGTACCCTTTGTTGTTCCTCACAAAGTAAAATAAAGCCCAGGTGGAGGGGTTTCATGCTGGCTCAGCTGGCAATGAATAACATCTATTCACAATACAGAATTATCAGCTACAGATAGATATTTTAGCTTCTCTGAGTTTGATTTTTAAAAAAAGCCAACCCAAATGTTATTTCAATAAGTTAATTGTTGGGTCACCACCTTGACTGAAGCTGTTGTGAAGAGTAATCCCTCCCAATATGCAAAGAAATTAACCTCTGCTCTTTGCTCTGCAGGGAGACACGGTCCAACAGTGTCAAGAGGTATAAGTTCACAGAGTCCGCTGGCAGACTCCTAGGATTAAGAACATACTAAATGGCTTTCCTGCCCCAGGTTCAGAGGGAAGGAAGGTGTTGCATGGTGCCCAGTAAGAGGACAACATTAGGGACATAACCTGTACAGGTAAAGGTCTGGCTAGGAGATATGGAGGAGAACAAACACTGATGTGTTCTCTAGTTTTAGCTCTGAAATTCAGCTTCTAAATGCTGTGAATGCTTAAGGAAGCCAAAAGGTAATGTGTCTCATGCTGCACTTCAGCAGCGTCGGGACACAAAGTGCATTTCAGATATCTTTTCTTGCTACATGGGATGCAGATTTGTACTTAATTCTTATCCATCCTGAGCCATTCAAATACACCCTCCCTGACTACAGCATGCTTTGAAGTATGTATCACAGTCGTTGTTCAGAAGAGATCTGTCCAAGGTTCAAGTTTGCCTCTGCTTGTATGACTACTATATAAATACTGTGGAGTTTTCAAGTTGCTGTTTTAGACTTTTGCCTCCTTGACTTCTGTACATGCTACATGAAGAACTAGTGCAGACACAAACATTTAACTGGGCTTTTGAGTTCATCCTCAACATTTAGGGCTTTAATACTGATGAATAATGTGATTAACCTGGGAAATTGTACCTGAATTACAGATATGAGTCTCAGATGCTGGCAACATGACTTCTGATATTTGTGTTAATGAACTGCTTTATTTCTCGTCAAAATATGGAGAAAAGATTGTTTCCTATGAAGATCTACGCAAATTTTTGAATGGTCCTTTGGATCAAGATTTGGTGTTTTCTGTTCATTGTAGGAGGCCTGTTCCCATCTGACAGCAGAACTGTGTTCATCAAAGAGGTCCTATATTTTGATTATATATATTCTTTTCAGCAGGATTGTGTGGATAGCAGCAATGAGCAGAAGATACCCTGAGTACCCCACTAGAAAGGTTCTGAGAAGGAAAATGGTCCTGAACCAAAAAAAGCTAGTCCTCTTGAAAATTATCAGAGGAGCAACAGTAGTTCACCATGAGTGAGATAATTTGTTTTTGTATATCTCTGTTCTTGCTGAGACAGTTTACTGGTAACCTTGTTGCATATACCACAATAGAGATGATAAAGATATTGTTGGCCGTTGGACATCAGTATGATCATGTATGCTCTTGCCAAGTAAACCAGACCAGTGAATTTTCCCCACTAGTGTATACACTAAACCAAATGACTTTTCCCTTCCAAAGACATTCTGGTTTAGCTGAAAGATGGATATTCCAGGAAACCAACTGGTTTGTCCAATAATTAATGCTGTTAACTGTGTCATTATCTGAAGTAGGATTTAAAGTGTAATTATTTTTTAATGGCAGTATCATCAGAATCAATTCCCCAGATTTAATCATGGTGATGTTTTTAAGTTGAGATTCAAAATTAATTATTCTTTTGCCTATAGAAGATTTTTACTACTTTTCATTTTGTACAGTGCTTCATGTGGTGTTTTTTTAATTCCATTGAGTCTATGCAATGATACTGTCAGTTTGGCAGTACTTAAGAGATGTGCAAGTGGCAGTGATCTTGACGATGTTTCTTTTTGAGTTACTCCTCCCGTGTCATCCAAACAAGAACAGCTTTGACAAATTAGAAATTTGGAAAAAATGTGTTGGGAATAAAATATTTTAGTGTTGGGGTTTTTTAAATATTTTTACAAACAACTGAAGAAAACTTTGGAATGAAATAACATCTCATTTAAAATTGAAACATCGTTTAGAAAATGTCAAAATGAATTATGTGGGGATGGGGAGTAGCATCATTACCTGGACTCAGACAATTCTGTATGCTCAAAAGAAATTCACAATATGTTCCAGTTTATTCCAATCTGCATGTTCCAACAAAAGAATTCCTTCAGTTTCTTTCCTTCAGACCTACTTCAGTATAGAGCCTGCTGGGAATACTTCTTCTATAATGCACAAGTCATCAGGTGAAGTTGCTATATATGGCTTTGTTATTTTGGGGAACATAGGTCTTTAAAAAGCTTCTATTATTATCTGCTTGTTTATAATTCTAATGTCAAAATGCTATGGTGTGCAGCAAGAAAAATTTGCCTTTTGTAGTCAGAAGAGGGCACGTGGAAGCTGTGGTTTTGTGCGGGCTGAGATTTTCAGAAAAAAGAGCCAAGAAGTACAAACCAAGTTTCCATACTGGTACAAACAGCACAAATATTAGGGTAAGAATGGCTCACGTTCACACTACTTAGGGCTGTCATTCTTTAGAGCAGATACTCTGTACACACTAACTAGCTTTTATTTTTTCACCCCCTGGGATTCTCTGTACCCTTATGGCCATAAAATATAGCTTGTTTTGGGGATGGTAAGATGACTGAACAAAGTGCCTGAAGTAGTGTAAGGGCTCTGGTGCAGCCCATCAAAATGATGGTTTTATAGAAGGGATCTGAAGGTAAGTGTTGCATGCCATGGGATTTGTTAAGGATGCCTGCTCCTTTTCAGGATGGCAATAGGGGTGTTTATTCAATAACATCTACTCACCTTCTGGAGTGCTGATTTCTACTCTGTTGGGAAGCAAAGGGATGAGACTCATGCCAGAAAAGGGTCATTAATAATTGCTCTCAAAAGAAATGAGGTAGTCTTTATTTCCTTATTTAATTTGAATTTGAAGTTTATTTACCCTAAATGTATAATTACTCTTTGTATCTGAAATTACCAGGCTGTCATTACTGAGGACCTAATTTGGGCCCATTCCACTGCACAAGATGATATTTGATAAAGGAAACTGGGTAAAATTTCCTTTGTTTATTCACTGAGTGAAACTCATTTTGGTGCAGAGAAATGATAAAAGTCCTTGAGGAAAGTATCACCTAATTTTTATTTCAAGACCTTCAGTAAAGAGATACATGGACAGGTCATGTGGAACAGATGGAATTTTTTTGGCTCTTCCTGGATGAAACAGCTATTAAATGCTTGCCTCTTGGATTGCTTTTGAGAATAATATCTGCATGAGTAAGGGCTGGAAGAAGAGGCTGGCAATTTGAAGTACCTAATGGTGGTAAAATGGGTGTTCTGAAAGTTAGTTCAGCAGAGTGGGGTTTCGATGTCTTTTTTTCTTTAAAGAATAGCCATTCCTCAGGGCATGTTTGAGAGAAAGGGGTATGGCTAATGAGAACTTAATTCAGCTAACTGACAGTTCCAAGCATTTCTAAGTAATTATTCTTACCAAATAGCATAAGTTAGGGCTGTCCTTTGTGCTTTTTTTCCCCATATCCTCATTGGTCTCTGCCAAGTGCTGAATAATCTGGCCATTAGTAATGAAAATATATTTTATTGTTTTTTAATTTCATTTTCCAGTATGCTTTTGTCATATTCTTCTGCAGCCATAACTGAAAAAAAAAAAAGAAAAAGCTTGGGACAATAAGCAAAAACTTACAGTGTGTCCTGGGAATAAGCACTTCTAGAGGTTTTGAATTAGGAGACCTCTGAATTAGAAACTGTAAACTACTAAGAAAGCGAGGCAAGGAAAACAAGGTACAATTAAGTTAAACTCTCTTAGCTTGAGCACTTTTTATAATCTTTGTTGTTGCTTTGTGCCACAAGTGTAGAGGCGGTATCAGAAGTAATTCTTAGCAGAAAATTGTTAAGGTTAAAACTAATTTTTGCTCGTAGAGCAAACAATTAGACAAGTAAATAGAGAGACATAAAAGAGCAATATGCTCCCTACAGAGGAATACTCCATAACAAGCTCTGACAAAGTGTGTAGCAGCTGCACTCTGTGAGGCATCTAAAAGTGCATGAGAACCATCCTGTCTCAGAGTGAGAAGGGCAGGGACATTGAGTACACATAAAGAGGGTTGTATCAGGGACACACCTGGTATGAGGTGTTCCTTCTTCTAGCTGGTATAATTTTGAAGACTGTACATTTCAGTTCAAATATATGATTTTGAGAGCCTATCATTTAACTATGTGTGCTGGCTCTGGCTGGGATAGAGTTCATTTTCTTCATAGTAGACATTATGGGGCTACCTTTTGGATTTGTGCTGGCAACAGAGCTGATAATTCAAGGATGTTTCCCTTATTGCTGAGCAGTACTTAGAGAGTTAAGGCCTTTTCTGCCTCTTACACCACCCCACCATCAAGGAGACTGGGGATGCACAAGGAGTTGGGAGAGGACACACCTGAGACAGCTGACCCCAACTGATCCCAACTGACCATATGATGTCATGCTCAGCATGGAGAAAAATCAATAAGGAGGGGATATTTGGAGTGATGGTGTCTCTCCAAGTAATTACGTGTGATGGAGCCCTGCTTTCTTGGAGATGGCTGAACGTCTGCCTGCCCATGAAGAGTAGTGAGTGAATTCCTTGTTTTGCTTAGTTTACACGCAACTTTTGATTTACCTATTAAATTGTCTTTATCTCAGCCCATGATTTTTTTCACTTTTACTCTTCTAATTCTCTCCCCCATCCCACCACAAGGAAAGTGAGCAAGTGCCTCTGTGAGACTTAGTTGCTGTCTGGGGTTAAACCACAACACTTGGTCTATAATACATCCTGAGTACCTGCGTTGTCCACAGGTAACATATTTTGGGCTGGCAAGCCAGATACCTTTCCAGGAAACTGTTCCCATCCATAGTTCTTGGACCAATTGATCTTCCCCAAAGCTCTGTGCTGTTTCTGTAAGTTAGGGCTTAAAAATGCTCATAAGGAAATACTGAAGTTTTGGTCTTGTTGGGATAGCCAAGCCTTCACTGCTGGCACTCCAAACAGGTTTTTTTTCTCCTTCAGACAGCCATATGATATCAGCATAGCATACCATCTAAGTGCACGTACTGATTCTTGCCAAAGGAAACATACTGAATGGAGTTTCACTCACCCAGAGGAGTCACTGAGTCCGAGCACTTTATCAGCCATCTAGCAAAGAAATCGAAGACATAAGAGATGAAAGAAATGATTGGTCATCTAATCTCTTTCTCTGTTTTTGCTGGTCTGGTTGCCAGGGAGATACTGTATTAAAAGTAGTCCACATGTTCACTTCACTTATAAGCTGCCTCATTGTAAAAACAGTATTTAAAAATAAAGTGTAAAAATACTTGTGGACTGAAAATGTTATTGTGTCATTGTTTAGCCAAGCTCAAATAATTTAATGCTTTCAATATTCCTTGTAAATGATCTGTTCAGGCTTTTTTTCTGTTTCTCTAAATCCTATCCAGATTTTCCTACTGAAATCCATAGAGCAGAAAAAGTCTATTCAGACCAGAATGCCATTTTTTCTGAATCAAAGTCAGGGGCTTGTTTATAGAGAGTGCTTTAACACATTTCATTCCCTTTTCACATTTTCCTTTCTTTGATCTCTCCAAAAAGCTTCCAGCGCAGACTCCCTCTGTTTTCCCTTTTGTGGAAATGGAAGGTGGATATTAATGCTAATAATTTTTTTTCCACAGGCTTTCTTCTTGAGACACACGTGCTTGCTAATGCATATGCTCATAAATTGAAAATAAACACAGTGCAAATATTCCCCAAGGTTAGCATGACGTTTGCTTGCTCTGTCAACATTACCAAATTCGAGGAATAGTTAGAAGATACAGAACTCTCTGTGTAAAATTTGGGATTACTTTTTATTCTCTACAAAGAGGAGATTTGGGAGGGATGCAGGAATGTCCTGGTAGGGGAGTGATCCTGCCCTGTAGAAAGGGGAAGCTCCATTTCTTGCTTGGGCTCAGCCTGATAGTATGTTACATTTTGGGCAGCTGGGGAGCAGTTGCAAAGAGGATGTTTTAGCTACCAGGGAAAAATTTCACCCCAGCTGATTATTTTATCAGTTCAGCTGTAGAGGTGTTGTGACAAGAAGTTCCAGGGTAGTGTTTCTAACTTCAAATTGATGGTTCTGCCAAAACTGGAGAGAATTTACCAAGGTGATAGGACTGGAGAAGCGGTAGCCACCTAATCTGGCACATAACTCCGTGTCTTGTGAGACTTTAACAATGTCTTCTAGCTTTGAAATAAATTGATATTCTAACAGACTAGGTGCTAGACACACAAAACCGCCTGTTTTGGAACACTACAGCCTCAATATTTTTTCAGAGGCATATGAAGTAAGATATAACATCATCCCATTTGCTTAATGAGTTTGTTATCAGATAACTATAAATAAAAACAGATGTTAAGCAAATATGAATGTGATATTTGCTAGATTATTACTGCGTATAGAGGTAAATTTTGTAATGTGCTGGAAGTGTCACCAGCCATTATCTTCCGAGAGTCCACACAGCTGAGGAAGTAGATTGAAAAACATTCCTGATAGTGTAGTAAAATATTTCATTACTGGCAGTCACATTGACTCCTACTTTATGATATTTGAACATTTGTATGAAATGTCGACAAGAAAATTCAGAGAAAGATGGAGCACCCAACATTAGTATTCATATATGTTTGTACTCATAGGTGTTTGCACTATAATCACATCTTTCTGTCACGTTGAAAAGGTCTCTTGACTAGTCCTACAAAATACAAACCAGCTAAAACTTTCACAGCAATGTGCAAACAATGCTTCCAAAACTGCAGAACATCAGTCTGATTGTGAATTCTAGTGATTTGCTGTTTAGTGCCCAGATTATCACTAAATCTAGATTGCAAGCCAAATAATAATAATAAAAAAAAAAAAAGGACACGTCCAAATAAATATTAGCAAGACAGAAATTTGATGACTTCATCTGTAATAAGTGAGATTTGGATGAAGATCTCAGACCTGTGACGAGCACTGTACTGGACATCCTGTGACAGTTTTGTTGGAAGAAATTAGGGATTCTAAAGTGTAGACGGTGTTACAAAATCAAGAATGGAAAATCATACCCTACATATCAAATCAGATTGTCAATGACTGCTTTCTGTACCACCCATTGCCACAATAAAATAACAACGCAGAACTCGATTCATTAGGGATATAGGCATTGAACTGAAAGTAGATCTCCTTACTCTTAGAAAAGTGTGGAAGTTCAGATCCACTAATGGATGATACTGCTTGCCCTCAATATCTATTGACCTTGCTGAATGATGGTTCTTCAACAAACGTAAACCTAGATAAAAGCCAAAATATTACAACAGGTGCAAGGGTGAAAAGTGAGAGAAGATGATGGGAGGGAATTGTATGTGGATGCAGCAGAGTACAGGGTGCGTTCACAAATGGTACTCAGGATTCAATATGTGAAGTCTATGTGGAGCAAGTGTAGCTGCTACTGCCAGGTGCTACGGTAGTGTAGAACCAGCATGCTGTGAACACAGCTGACCAGGAGTTAAGAAACCTCTGCCTAGTGAGGAAAACTGAAAGTATTTTGTCAACAAATAACCATTAACCTGTGTGTTCAATGAAAAGAAAAACACCATCTTCCAGGTTGCTTGTTATCTGTGCACAACTGTATTTTCCTGTGTGGCAGGCTACAAAAAAAAAGGAGAGGGGAAGGGAGGATAGTAAAGCAAAGCAGAGCTGTGCTCTGATCCGATTCGTGTTGTCTGGTCTGATGGCTCTGCTCTTTAGTCTCTGCAGCAGCTCATATAGGTGTAACAAGACTGGAAAAGGCTATTGGTGTGTCCTGCCTACTGAGGACCATTTGTCTTTCAGCACCAATGCCAGGCAATTATAAATGGCTGTAAAGGTTTTTTAGTTCATAAAAATTTCCAGAAATATTTGCTTCAGTATAGCTTTTCAGTTGAAATGGTGCTCAGACAGCAGGATAGATATGTGAAATCCATGGCTACAGAAGTATGTTTTAAAGTGTCTAGGCCTTGAATTTATTCGTCTTGCCAAGAAGAGAGGAAAAATTTTATAAAATGGAAACAGAAATAAAAGAAGGTCAGGGACAAACCAGGAGAAAGGAAAAGAGAAGTTACAGAAATACAGTCAGAAAAAGAGTCATATATTATATTAATAGCACAACTTTTTAATCAGTTGTTAGAGAATTTACCCTTATATCCAAAAGTAGTCATGACAAAACTGAAGGCTAATACTGGGATCTTAGCAAGTTCAGTAAAGCAAATTTAAAAGCTTAGCGCTTGGCAGAAGTAATCCACTGATATGATACACGTGATTGGTATTAATTAATAACGATATTATTATCTATTCCTTGAATACTATTTGATAGGCACAATAAAATCATAGGTAAAAAAACACCATCCCTGGTCCTGACAGGTTTGAACCTAAATAAAATCAACAAGCTTATTTCATCATAAAGTTGGATGGATATTAGTGGAAGATGAAAGCTGAAGTTCCAGTACCTACGATCAATATTTTCTGCCAGATATTCTTAAACTGATTTATTCATCACTCCAGGCTTCATAGTGTAAGATAAAAAATTGTGTGTATTGCACCATCCAAATATTGTTCATCCAAACTTCGTCTCAGCAATATCAGTTTCTTGCAAACAAACGTTAGTTCTTTGTTTAGCAGAGGAATTCTTTTTGTCTCATCTTTTTGAAAAAACTATATGCCCTCTTCCCTTTATAACATAATTTCTTGCTTTTCTACTCTGATTCGGTTTAAAATATTTTCATCCATTTGATTACATGTCCTGTTAACATAAATCAGGACATATAATCTACATGTAAGAATGATAATTTTTAATGTAAATTCTGAATTAACCCTTTAAAATTTTCTTGCGAACAGAAAGGAATTGGCAGCATTTTAGGAAGACGATACTTTTTCTCAACAACGTGTCCAAAATTATCAAACTAGTCTCCAAAGTATTTACTGAAGAGATAGCACTGGTTCCAGTGACTAAGTGGAAAGATAGTGCCAGACTATATAAAAATTAGTATCCTATATTACATACATTTTAAATTTAAATATTAACAAGCCAATTAATAACTGAAATATCTTCTTTAGTTGTCCTGGGTTCAGCGAGGATAGAGCTAGTGTTCACCAGAATCTGGGAGGGACCACAGCCAGGATAGACAACTGAACCAGCCAGTGGGATATTGGATACCATACTGATGTCATGCCCATTATCTAAGCAGGGGGGGCAGGTCAGGCAGGGGTGTATGTGTCTCTGACACTACCACCATTGGTGCTGGGCTAGGTGGTCTGTGCGTATTATAACACTCATTTTATATATTGTTTCACTGCTCTTATTGTTTCTTCTCCTCTTGCATTGTTCTGCTAAATTCCCCTTATCTGTATTATTCTGTTTTCCCTTTTTCTCCCTATTCTTATTCCAGTACCATTGCGTGGGGGTGAGTAAGCAGCCACATGGTGCTTAGCTGCCAGCTGGGTCTAAACCCCAGCATTAGTAAATAAGAATTCTACTAGCAATTAAACAGATTACTTGTAAAAAGGCTTAATGAAGAAGCAATTTGTGTAGAAGAAAAATGTGTAGTCATTTTTATGCTGTTAATGTTTAATGGAAATATATAGGCATTAACCTTTTTGCATGTGATTAATAGATGTATTTCAAAACCAAGTGTTGGTCATGTTTGATGGTCTTGCTTGGCTGCTTATAATGATTAAGAAGGACTATATTAATTTGACAAGCCTCTAGTTCAGAATCCACAGAACAAGTAATGATATCACAGATACAATGACAGTAAAAGGTATCATGACTAGCCCTGTCAGAACAGAGACCAGGGATCAAAGGAGTGGGGGGCAGATGAAAGAGGAGAAGCTCCTCTCATGGATTCTCTGTGTACTCTTGTTTATTAATAAATGGTATTAAAATCTTTAAAAAGAAGATATTAAATCATTTACGAATATGTTAAATATTAACAGAGAAACATCTTATCTTCAAACAATAAGGAATTTGTCTTGCAGAGCAGTGAAAAACAGCTCCCTAGAGTGGCTCAAAACCAGTGGCTTGCATGATCTGTTTTACACTTCAGCTCAATTGTCAGCCATGGACATGTTTTCATAGTGAGTAACCTCAATGCTATTTCACTTAGATGTTTCTGTACGGTGCTATGGATGGAAAGTTGACAAGGTCCACTAGGCTTCAGAGAAGCACAGCTTAATATGAGCAGCCCACTATCTGAAGCTTTAAGCTGATATAACACCACTTGATCTCCTTGGGGAGATTTTTCTTACTACCGTATTTTGCTGAACACAAACTTTATTGGTTTTCTTGGACTTTAGTACCTAGAAGCAAGTTTTTAATATGTTAAAGAAATAATTAGAGGAGACAAGACACTCAGGGAAGAAAGCAGTGCGGGAAAAGCCTGAAAACACCTGTCTTGCTTTCAGCAATTTACTATACCGGAGAGATGCCTTTTGTTTAGTAAAGAAACCTTGTTTCTTCACTGGAACGAGGTAAACTTGCACTTGGACACAAAGAGAAGATAGTGCAGGATATAGATTTCTAATCCTAATATATACTCAATGTGACAGAAGGTTTGTAAGTAAGGTTCATATGATTTGTGGAATAAGAGCCCTTTTTACATTGAGATATGTGTCACAAATCTACTTCAAAGTGTACTCTTCCATATCTTCTACTTCAGGTGGGTTTTCTGCCATCAAAAATAAAAGACATCTCATTTTGCTTGGTTTTGCTATAATATAGCAAAGGGGAAAGGCTGGAGTGGTATTGGGCTAAGTTTTAGAGCTGAAACCTTGGTTACCTGTCTCCATCTCCCAAAATCTAGCGAATGGGTTAGGACATTGAAGATGCATGGCTTGCTTTAACCATACACAGGGATCCAAACATAGATCCACCTTAGGATTTTCACCATCCCAGAGGTGCTAGTGCCTCGGCTGCCCATCTGTCTAGGAATTTCAGGAACAAGAGACAGGGTTTCCCGTAAGTGTTCTTTTATTCAAATAGTTGTTTATATTATAATGTTATGCAACTATGTGATTGGTGCGTTAGTTCTATTCCATCAGCTCAGTTTTTGATTCTGCATTGAGTAGAGCCCAAATACATTGTTTGTTGTTTTTTGTTTGTTTGTTTCCCTTCAAGTAAAAATATGCTTTTTATCACACAGAAGTATGTAATGGCTTGAACATTTTTATAGCTTTTTAAAATGCCAGTGCTTGATTTCATCCAAGAGAAAATCTTATGTGAAATTAAAGAATCTGCTTTTCAAGTAGCAGGATCTTGATGAAGCTGTATGGACTAAAAATTGCACTAGCTTTACAGTATCCTTTTTCATAACAAATGCCAGTTTTTAACAGTCTCAGCAGTCAAAATGTAAATACATCATGCTTGAAATTGCTTCTGTAGCATGCAGTTATTAGGGAAAATATTTTTCTTTAAGATTATGTTAATTTCTACTTTTTCTCATATGACTTCCAAAACCCAGAATACTCTGCTTTAAAGATCAGTAGTGTTAAGGTCCTCACATTGTAGATTTCCACATTAACCATGTTTTTTCACAACCTGTTTTGCTCTTTCTACTTTTCAGATTTTAACTTTACCCAAATTGACATTTCTCAGAGTACCTCTATTCAAGTAGTTTCATGGGGGAAGAATGGATAAGTTTTATTGTATCTTACTGTGAATGTTTTGGTTATCCAAATATCAGTCTAGGTTTCAAAGCTTCTGGAAAATTTTAGATATGGAAATCCTCTATGGCTGTTCCATGGATTTAACACTGCTCCCAATGAAGTCAGTACTGGTCCTGTTCCCAACTTCAGTGTGAATGCTTCAGCCAATACATCCAGAATTACCCTAACCTGTGGAGCATAACATCTTGGTTACTCGCATTAACAAGGAGATCTCTGTATCAAAAGGAGAGTCGGGCTATTATGAAAACAAAATTATTAAATACTTGAGCCTAGAGGAAGGAGGAGGAGGAGGAAGGTGAGGAAAAGGAGGTTTTAAAATAAAGGAGGGCAAAAAAGAAGGACAGTGAGGAGAATTAACCTAATTCATCAGTTTTGCTTATGTGCAAATAGTTGGGTGCAGTTGGGAAGTCCTTTCCTGGAGTCAGCATGAAAACTAACTCCAGCACAGAGCTCCCTTGAGCATGTTGCTCGGCTGGCTGACTTGCTTCTGTGTGAGCCAAACCACTCAAGTGTAGATGAGGGAAAGACATGAAGATGCCAAATATTGGGATGCAGCTGTCTGAGTTTTCCATATAAAAGTCAGCAAAATAGAGATCTACATATTTTGCAAAAGTCAAACCAGTTTCCAAAAGAAGGTCATAGAATTAAAAAAAAAAATAAATAAAAAAATCCCCAAACATTTATACTGGATAATGACTGGATTGGGATTTGATGTTCTTTCTTACCTGACAGATGTCAAATTCAGCACATTTTCTGATCTTGAGAAAATCAGCCCCTTTCCCCACCAGTCACGAAGAATATAGTTCATTCCCTGTAACCACATTTCTTAATTAAGTATTTTAAGGTAATGAAGCCTATAAATCTTTTCATTAATCTTTTTTTACTTCTCAGGACTCAGTCATTTTGTAATTCTTTGATTAACTTCATGACCTCTCTTCATGTTTTCTTTTCTCTTTCTTAGCTGACATTTCAGTCATTTCATATTTCATTCAAAAATACTGGTTTCTTGAATTCTTTGACTTTCTGCTTTCTCTGCTTCATAGCAGTCCCGTCTTCACTCCCACTCTGTGTCTTATCCAATACCTGTTGATGTTAATAGAAAAAAATCCATCAGCAAATTTGGGGCAGGCTTGTTCTCTAGGGTATTAAATAACAGCAGGTAGGAGGCACATGTGTGAAGCACAAGTATTAGACCAAGGGGAAAATCCTGACTTCTCCAGACTTCCTATGATCCTGACCAAATGACTTAAAATCTTGGCACCCTGAAGTCCTTAAACTCTCATACTATTGATGATACTCACCAATATAAAGCAATTAAGATCCTACAAATAAAATGAGTTATACAACTTGTGGGCAGTATTATTCCTCCTGAGAATAGTCCCTTAGCATGGCCTAGGGAACTGGAAGTTTCTCAACTCCTATGTTGAGTCTTCTTACCACAGAAGACTTTTAAAAAGTCATTGTGCTGTATTGCTTTCAGATTAGTCATTATACAATTCTTAGCTGAAGTCCAAGTTGGTGGTCTTCCAAAACTTCAAGAGCATCTGATCTAGGGAAAAGCAGTCTGATGCCACTGAGGGGAAGGAAATGAGGGGTAATGCTGACAGATGTCCCGTGGTACTATCAGACAGCAAATTAGGCAGAACATGAAGAAAAAAAAAAGGTTATTAGTGGTTTAGAGGCAAGTTATGCAGCAACTTCAAGTAAGAAATCAAGGAGTTACTCTTTTCCCTACAGCAGTGGCAGTGGTATAGAGGTGTATCACAGCATAGCTTACAGGGCTGGCTGCACAGACCTCCACAAGACAGCTCTGGAGCTAGAAGGAGTTGATCTCTGGATCAATCCACTTCTCAGTCTGCTGGAGCTTCCATGTAAAACTAGCACTAACTCCTTGTTTTCCCTAGCAGAATGATGTCAATTCAACAAGAAAGCCCCTCATGGCCCTTTGGGTGTCCAACTGTTCAGAGCAAGGAACCATTCTATCATGATATTATCAGAAAGTGGCAAAAGAAAAAAAGCAAGACTTTGAGAAGAAAATGCCAAAATCCATTTGCTGGTCAAGAGATGTCATTGGAGTCCAGGTATCCATTGCAATGGTTTTCCAATAGGATGTCTGGTCAGGGGAAAAAATAGGTAAAGTGCCTCTCAGCAGGACAGTAAAGTTCTTTTTATTTTCTTTCCCTTTTTCTTCTGAATAGTTTCTTTCTGTAAGAGTAAGTAAAGCCAAATGTCTCAAAGGTATCTTTTCAACAGACTTCCAATCTGTAATGGTGGCTCCAATTGCCAAAATATTTGAAAGGCCTCTGAATGTCAGACAGTGCAGATATAAAGAACAAGATTATAGTATTTGTATGGAAACCTTTAAAATAGGACCATAAAAAAGGCAAGGATGAAATCCTGCCTCTTTTTCTGCTAAATAATCCCTTTCAGGAAGTCTGTTGCAAGTTGCATTTAAAACTGTTTTGGCACCTCCCTATAGCATTTATCTAATTTTCCTTCAAATTGCTTCTGTCATTTCAGAAAACCCCTTTTTGGTGGCTGAAACTGTACTAGATTCATTAACATCTGTGATAATGCAAACCCAAAGTTTTTGAAGACTCTTCCTCCTTCCTCAGCTTTTTAGGGGATCTAATGGAGAATTTCTTGCAGTCATTCAGTCTCACACTGTATGATGTGAATAGCGGAGTGAAGGCAGTGGAGGGTTACTGTTTTCCTTTTATGCAGAACAGGTTTGCAGAGACCTGTTTGATAAAGAGGGTAAGAATGTAAATAAGCCAGTGTACTGACAGGAGGAGGGAGATGTGTCTCTCTTAGTGCTTCCCTCATTGCCAAACCTAGGCTGTGGATCTGGATGGTGCTACTCACTTGCTTTGGTTTGTGTGCACATCTCAGCCATGCCTTGGCTTTGCACAGGAATGACACTTTTCCCCCCTTTTCTTTTGTTTCTAGTTGGAGAAAGTTCAAGCTTCTGAGCCAGAAGCTTATTGTCTTCCAGCAAACCCATTGGTTTGAATGGTAAGGAGACCTTATCTACTCTGTGGTATTCACCTGGTCTGAAATTTAGAAAATGAATTATGAGGTTAATGATAACTCTCTTTGCAGGGAGAGAAGACCAGAAATACCTTTTCTACCTCTCCTATCTTTATAGCCTCTTAGGTGACCTCTCTCGACTGTGTTCTTCCCCTTCTTCACCAGTCTGATCCCAGCACTGACAAAATGATGTTGAGTTCCCTCATCTTATGAGAAGGAGAGGCTTCCTGAGAGCAGGAATCAATAAACTTGGGTTTCATAGGTAAGATTTCATAAAGATATAATGCAGAGTGAAGGGAGTTAAGGAGATAAAGAAAGTCTTCAAAGAAAACTCTTTAAACAAGCTGTCCAAAAATGGTGAAAGGGTAAAAAGTTTAAAGAAGTTGTGGATACGTGTTTAGTTCTTCACTGACATTTAACTCTAAAAGGAAGCACATAGGAAATGGGATATAAATTGGATTGGATATAAATTAATTATAAATCAATAGCACTAGCCAAAGTGCAAAACCTAATAACTTGGCTAGGGACAGCAGAGTAAAAAGAAGACAAATAGTCAATATTATTAAAGTTATATTATACATTAATTTTAATTTATATAGGTAAACACTAATACTAACAGGAAGCACAATGCCATTTGCAGTTTACTGTTCATTAGAGAGAAGGAGAGCTAGCCTAGAAGATTCAAGTGTTTTCTGAATTTAATAGGTTATAATATAATTTAAAAGATCAACTGTTAACTAATCCAGTACTGGGCATAGCCTCAGTCTAGAACACAAACAGAATTCTTAGGTGAGCTGAGTGTTTTTAAATCATCTGAAGTTGACAAAATTCTTCCATGAGTGCTGAAGTAAGGACAGAAAAAATTAGCCATTATATTTGAGAATCTGTGGAGATCAAGCTTAATACTGGGTATGTGAAAACAGCAAATAACAGCAGTTATCTTGGAAAGTAAAAGAGCTGGGAAATTCTAGTTAAGTTGAAGTGTTCTAGAATAATTAGATAATTAAAGAAGCCACCTGAAAGCATTTGGAAATGCTCTGAAAGCATTTGGAAGTTAACAAGAGGGTAAACAATGTGTTTTTTCAAGGAAGGTTCATATTAAGCTCAAATCAATACCAAATTTCTTTGACAGTGAAGAAGTCATTCTAGATGAATGAAGCAAAAGATAACATAGGTTAACTCTGAGACTATTTGAATTGTATTAACGACAAGCAAGCTAGGAAGATTGAATCTTGCTGAAACTGTTATGCCCACAGGCAGGACAGAGTTGAAACCCAATGAGAAGGTATCAGTATGTTGGGTGAAATACTAGAATAAATCACTTGAGTGATGGAGCAGAGAACTGTAGTATTAAGCTTGCTAAAGATAAGCATCTGGAAGAGACTTCAGGAATGCTGGAGGATGGGATGAAAAGTCAAAGAAATTGTAAAAAATGGAGAAATCATCAGAATGGTGGTCTGAAATTCAATAGAATCAGCGTAGATCATCACCAGGAACAGCCAGTTGCATGAATCCAGTATAGGAACAGCTGGGTAGGGGGATGATCTTTAACAAAGGAACTTAGGTTCAAAATGAACATGACCCAAAAGTGTCATGATATTGGATGAAGGCAAACCTCACTCTGAGATGTATAATCGAGGGTGCGGACTCCAAATTATATGATCCAGGTATTCTGTTCAGCAAAAGGCATACAATGTCCAGTATCAGGCACTGCTTTTGCAGAATGTACAGATATCTGGAGGAAGTTCAGAGCTGTAAGGATTTATCAGAGGGCTGGAAACAAGATGTATGAGGATAGGATGGTTAATTTGGGATTCTTTAACTGAAGATAGACAAGGCTGAGCGTGGAACAAGGTTAATGGTCTTCTAAGTAAGGAAAAACTTAATTCCAAAGACTAAGGTGATGTATAGGGCAAGAAATGATCAGCCTAAATCACAGCACAAATGATTATGGATTAATGTTGGCATAAACGTTTCAACAGGAAGGATTGTGAAGCATTGCCTGAGTCAACTGTGAAACTGCAGTCAGTGGCAGTCTTTAGAAATAAGTCATTAGGCATTTATCTCCTTGGCCCTTTCCTCCTGTGCTCAGATGCTGCCTTTCTTACAGCTTGATCTTATTTTTGAAGTTGTAACCAAGAAAAACTCTCTCATTCACTGCAATAAATTCTCTAACAGTTGTGATAGGTTAAGTGCAGAAATAAAATAGAAAATAAAGTGAGGAAATTCAGGAAAATCAAATGAGGATAAATGTTAGGTTGTTGCATATTTTTCTAACACCCTTAATGACCAAAGCATGAAAGACTGAAGGAGAGAGGATCTGTACCATTGCTGCAGTGAGAGTCCAGGAAAAGTGACTTGAAAGAGGGAGTTTTATTCTTGTGACTGAAGTGTAAGCAACAGATATTTGCCTCCAAATGTTGTGCTCTGTGGCAGAATATTTGGAAATATAAGATGAAGTTATGAAATATTGTACTTGTTGATTTTTCTCAAGAGGACGTGACACTTCCTCCTCCAGATGCTAAGCCTCTGACTGTCATACCTGCAATCACTACATCTGCCTCTCACTCAGAGCACTGATTTGTGCTCTGAATTTCTGCAGTCCCTGCTTCTCTCCCCAGTTCTGGCCAAAGTGTTGCCTGTTGAATAACTTCATCGTCAATGCTGTAAATGCTGCAGATCTTGTTCAGTGTTGGATGAAAGCAAAGAGAGTGCATTCCTTTGAAGAATTTCATGCTAGGCTTGTCTGTTCTCTGTACTGTGATAGATGACAGAGCCAATGCCCATTTGAGGGCATATTTCTGAGAATTCTCATCACATCAATACACTAACTGCATTCAAAGGATGTTTCTGCTCACTGCTTCTTATGATCCGTCCACAAGCTGAAAGGAACAGGACAGGGATAATTTCTTCTGTGTTTGTACAACTCTGAGAATGCATACATTATATGGTATACACAACTAAGAACTTGAAAAGTCTGATAACCTCAAATTGATCCCTAAGCTAGGATTTTCTCACTTGTTTTATGTGTAAAGTATTAAAACCTGTCTTCTGATATAAACAAAAGATAAATCTTGTACCTTTTTCTGCCCTGTGTGCCAGATGTCTCTCTAGCAACAGTTATACTTCTAGGTGTGCTGTTGATGCAATTCTATGGTTATTGTGTGATTATTATGAGTAGCACATGTTGTTTTCCTGAGAAACCTGTTTCTGGAAAGGTATTGCCTTTGCAATACTTTGCAAGTGCACAGTAACTTCTGCAAAAGTTTCATTCCATTTTGGCTATAGAATTTTGATAACAGAAATCATGACAGTGACATAAGAACCTTAGTGTTGAAGATATGTGTAACTGAAGATGCTAAGGATGCCTGTCACTGCTTACCGATATCAGACATGTTCTTGGTATTAATTTTTATTTATTACAATTTACCATTTAGCAAATTCTAGTGAGAAATCCAATGCTAAACAACATTACGTTAATAACTGAATCAAAATCACTTCCTGCTGTATGTTTATATTTTAGTTCTGAGTATTTAATATCTAGATATGCATAAACCATAAAGTGAGAGGGACACAAGGTGCTTGCCCTTTAAAGCACAGTGACCAGTGCACATGAGGTGCTTCTGATGAGGTCTGGAAACAGGGACAGATAGTGTACAAGTTGTAAACTTAGTTGCAAAGTACTGAAAGCAAACTTTGCTTTACCAGCTTTCCCTTGACAAGCTGTTCAAGACAGAGAAATAAAAACTTAAAATAATTTTCTTTTAGTTATGTGACTAACTTTAGTTGGTTTAGATTTCATTTCCCTGCTTTTTATTTCAAAGATTGATTTAAAGATTGAAAGAAAAAGGGAATAAAACGAACTAAGGTAAAACAAAAGATGATTTATACTGTCTTGTGATATTTTAGTTGTTGTGGTTTTGGGTTTTTTTTTTGGTTGGTTTTGGTTTGTTTGTTTGTTTGGGTTTTTTTTCTGGCTCTGATTTTAACATTTTTTCCTGATGTTCTGACTAGCAAAAGGCCACTGCCAGCTTAAAGAGAGACAAACTCATTCCATTATGACACAGGAACTATGACAACCTCTTTTATTGTTGCTTAATGGTGTGTTCAAGAATGTCAGAACAGCTTTCAAATATTTCTGGTTTTGCTGTTTCAGGGACATGAAAACAGCAGCTTCAATAGTATTGAAATATTATTCAGAACAGCTTAATACTTTGGGAACATTTCTTGGCATCAGTGTGCTTGCCCATATTTCTAGTGATAAATTGTTCACTAGTCTTTGAAAAGTTAGTTTTAAACTCTTTAATATAGTCAAGTAAGCTATACTCAATAACACAGAAATGCCATTTAATTGCATGTGGAAACTAAATACTTGGTGGTGATTATTTAAACTTTAATTTCTCCTTCACAAAAATGAGAGAATAGCCCAGCTCATCATGACCTGTGGTTTCCATTTGAAATGACTGTGTATGATTGCCTGCTTTGATACGAAATGGTTTTTGTGAAAGTGGTGCCAAATCATAAAAATCACTATTATAAATTACACACTTATCAGCAAATTTCAGCAGTCAGAAGAAGGAATTTTCTGGACAGAGTAAGTTAGATTTATTTCTGGAAATAGAGTTTTAAAAGATTAGGCAAAACTATTATCTGCTTTCTCAAATGTATAGTTTGGGAAAAATGTAATAAATCATAGCATCACAGGAAAATGCACTTTGGAAGGAAACTCAGGAGGTTATCCTGACCTCCTGCTCAAAGCAGGGTTGGCTGTGAGGTCAGACCAGATTGCTGAAGGCTTTGAGTAAGACCAGTTGGGGTTGAACCCTTCCCACCCCCCAGGATGGAGACTACACAACCTCTAGGTCATCTGCTCCAGTGCCTGACTGCCCTCAGCAGGGAAAAGGCCAAAGGTCTGAACCTCTCTTCCTTCATCTCATGCCCAGAGACTCTCATCCACTCTAATGCAGCTCCCTCAGCCCCTCCTTGAGGACAAGTGCTCCTGCCTTACCCATCTCCTTGGCTCTCAGCTTAACTTGCACCAGTTTGCCAACGTCTCTCTTGTGTTGGGAGCCCTAAAACTGGATCTCGCTAATAGATCTCAAACTCGGAAAATTATTTATGTCTTCATTTTCCTCACTGAAGAAAAGCAGCTCATGGGATAACCCTCTGAAATCTTCATAATGCAGATCAGCTTCCCAGGTAGGATACCACAGGCTTCGATTGCAGGTCTAGAGTAGACTTCCATTTATTTCCACACTGATACTTCTTTTCCACTTCTTACTCTCACGTTTGTTTTTTTTTTCTCCCAGACCTGCATGCTAAAATCAGTTCAGATTTCTGTCTTCAAATGGTACTGCAAATGCCCATGTTCAGTTTTCATTTCATTAACCTGCACCTCTGATCCAAATGTAAGTTTTTCTTTGCATCAACTAACCTTGAGAATGGGAGATAGAGCAATAGCCAAACAATATTGCTTTGCTTCCAGACAGTCTTTGGGGAAATGGGACCTTTATTCTATTGCCAGAATTGAGTGTTCAGTATTCTAGTGGTGTCCTGACATTTTGCTATCTTTACAGGTAGGGGAGTGTAGAAGGAAAGAAAATAACTTTAAGCAAGACATTCAAGCAGAACTACTTGAGGCTGTTAAGAAAAAAACAGGAAAAGTAACACTATTGTGACTATTTCAAAATAACAGCAGTCTAAATTTGTCCACTTCTTAGGTGCTATGTCTCCAAAATGTACTTATTTCAGAGTCATTCTTTACTTTGCAGTGATTCAATGTCAGAAAACAAAACAAAACCGCTATGTAAGGTTGCTAATTGCATTGGCTGACTCCATGCAATGGAGAGCACATTGAGTGTTTGTATCCAGCCAGGTCAAACCCGTCCCTGACCTTCTGAAGTGGCTTGGCACATGCTGCCTGGACTTGCTTTCCCCAGCCCGTGTGAAGGGAGGAGATACACCTTCAAAAAGTTGTAGCAGTGGGGACAGATCCCAAACTCTCAGCAGGAAAGGGCAAGCAGCTTGCATTGGACATGATGGGAAAGGGAGCCAAGGAAGGAAAATTTCACTGAAATCAATAGGACTTGAGGGAACCCAAAATTTCACCTGTGAGGGAAGGGGCTGGGTACACCAAGAAGCTGTCACAGCACTGACCCCTGCCATCTACTCTCAAGTTATCCTATACAGTGCTAGTCTGAAGAGTGAGAAGTAACCAGTCTTTGATAGGCCTACATAAGCTGACCCTGAACATTTTCACATTCCTCCATGACTACCATAGTTAGTATTTTGTAACTTACTATTTTTTCAACAAAAACTAGAAATAGAAGGACTGTGTAGAGAGCTCAGTGTATGCCCCACAGGTCACTGTCACTGAGGCAGCTGTATTTTTTTAATCTGTCCATATTGTCAGCCACTGTCCATTGCTCTACAGCAAAGACATTTCTTTTCTTGGTCCCCACAAGGGTGGTTTAGCCTGTAGGATTTTCCTGATTTTGATGCATTTATAGTCATACAAGTGGAAAAGAAATTATTTGAAAAGGGAAAGGGGAATATTATTTTATACTGACATGCAAATGATAAAACGTCTATCTCTGCTTATATAGTGATCATTTTTACATGAGCAAGAAAAATGGCTCTTATTTTTAAAGAGCTGTAAAAGAACAACATATCAGTATATTCCAGCAGTTTACAACTTTTGTATTTTTATTAGCACTCTGATATAAGTGCACTTCCTCCCCACACCAAAATTGTCTACAGCTAGAGAGTTGAATCTGAAACTTCTTCCATTCACAGAATCTTTTGGAGAATCCTGAGCTTGGACTCCCACAGAATTCCCATTTCCATCTGACAGTGTGCACTGGAGAGAGGCTGGGAGGAAGTGTGCTCTGAAGATGAGACTCAGGACTGCCATACTCTAGATTAAATTATAAATAATCATGATCCGTTCACCATCAACCACGTACGTGTCTTTTGAATTTTCACTGGAAAATGTGATTATATGTTGTCTTCTTATACTTGTGTCATTTAGATTCACATTTTCTCATGACCATACCAGTTAGCAAATGATCCCATGAACCCTGCTGTCCCAGAAGCTGTGCCTTTGCAGGGGAAAAAGCAAATAGGGGAGATTAGTGATCAAAGTGTGTTTGCCTGCAGCTCTGGAGTGAGGCTGCTGCTCCTGTGGTCCTGGAATACTGCTGTGGAGGGAGAGCGAACCTGCTGTCTCTCTTCCAGCATGGGCACTTTGGTTTCCACATCCTGGCAGTGAGGTGCGGGGTGGATATGCGTACCCAGGTCTCATCCTGGCACAGAACGGAGTCATGTCCAGGTTGACCACACAGCCTCAGAAGTGAGTCAGTCCTGAGGAAGATTATAATGTAGGAGCAGGTACCCTTGTCACCTGTGTTCAGGTGAAGTGTTTAGAGTTAAGAAAAAAAAGGTACATGATGGTCTGCAATAACATAATTTTCAGGTTCTATTTTGGATATAGCTGCGGGCTCATCACAGCTCTCAGTGAGATTTTGGCACAGTAGGAAGATATCCTGAGTGCAGGTGATGATGAACCTTTGTCTAAATCTAATCTAGAGTCAGATCAGAACACTGCATCTGTGACCCTACTCCATATGCCTTTGTTTGGTGGGTGCAGTTCCCAAACAAGAAAATGAAAGGATTGTGGAATGGAAATGTCAGCCTTTCTTGGGAAATAAATGCCAAGTAGTATATGTTAGTGGATTTTAAATTTCAACAGCCCTTGATGGATTTTCCTTTGTTGGGTCATAAGAAGGTATTCTCAACCTTATTAATAATAATAATATAGATATTACCCAATTCCCTTTACCTGATTAAGGTGCCTTGAGGATTACATAGAGGCTCAGGAGTAATATATTCAAGGTCAGTAGTTAAATATTGCTCTGCTTCTAGTTATATTCTTCCACATTCTACCAGCAGGAAAATGTCCGCGCCAAAATTAGAACCACCAGAAACATGAGAAAAAGAACTTGCTGTCTGGTGTGCACCTTGCCTATGTCCTTTTATTTATTTATTTATTTATTTTGAAAGAATGATATGCTACAGAGTGACACCCACTTTGAACATGTTTTCCCATTGCTGATCTACCAGCTCTGAAAACTGCTTTTGTTTGGATATTGTTATTATCTGTTAGAGACTGATTGGAATGTGGAGTCACTCACAGAGAAAAGGAAACATGGTTCTCATTCAGAAGGAATGCAGCTTCGTCCACGCACTTTACAGCACAGTTGTATTTGAAGTCAAGCCGCGGGATCTTGTGGCAGTAAAAATCATTGTGATTTATAGGAAAATGTCACTCTGGCTGTCTCCTCTATAAAAGCTTTTTACTACTCTTGTTGAATATAAATCAGAATTATGTGGCCAACAAAATGATAGTTTTGGCAAAATGTTGTGAAGACAAAAAATAAATGGGTTTGAATTGTCTTGGCTTTATTCTGCAGAGACATATTACTGGAATTTATTGCCTTGCCAAGATCAATATCCTTGTCCTTAAAAATAGGTGTGTATAACTCTATGTCTAAATTCATATCCAAATTAATTTAAGGATGTTTACCATGAAATTTACCTTCAAACCACAATAACAGTAGATCTTAACTGCTTGAAATGAAGCTGACAGAATATAAAAATCTCACTCTGGCCATATTTTTGTAGCACCAGACTTCAAAATCTTTGTGGGTTTTGTCTCTTTCTAGGAGGAAATGTGATGGGTCTCAGCATATCTGGCTGAAGGTTAGCAAACTTCACCCAGGAATTTAAGTAGGAGATGACCCTCTCCACCCACACTGCATATTAGTTTCATTTCTAAGGAAAAAATATCTCACAATAACTAAATGATCAATGAATTCAGTTGGTTGTCACAATTCAGTGTTTCTGCCTCTGGAATGAAGCTGGTAGGAAATGGATGAATGCTAGGGAAAGGTGGAGGCCAGAAGACAGCAAAGAGAAACCATGAGAATTTGAGACTAGTCCTTTCAAAGCCCGGTTGTTAGCCAGGTGTTGCCAGGCTGTGGCATTTTAGCCACATGCAAATCATGGGTGTATAGTCAGTGTGGTTACTTGAATTTGGCTATGGACAGACACAGGCTATAAGGACTGTGGGGACAATGTCTTCAGCTTGCCCTGAGATCCAAGCTAAGTCCCAGCTCTAGGACATTCCTGAGTGAAGCAGAAGGGTTCATGGAGACTCAGGGACACTCTCATTGTTAAATGTTCCTTGAGTCCTCTGGGGATGAAGGATCTTCACCAAATGAGGATAGGAGGGCAAAAGGATCTGCTTCACCTTCACTTGCTCTATTAGCACTTACAGGATGGTGTAGACAATGTTTGGAGAAGCTCTGTGCTTGCAACATACAGGAGACTGGACTAGACAGAGATTGTAACCCTCCTTCCTGGCCTTTATGAGTTTATGAGTTCACAGATCCTTCCCTGTACTTAAAAGACCTCTCCTGAGCACCTGTGCATGTCATCTGTTCCTAATTAGTTGTACAGCAGTTGGAACAGACAGCACTCTCCTGACTGGTAAAGTATTCAGCATATCCAGTTCAGAGTGGTTCCCTGATCAGAGGCACCGGCAGGGTTGTAGAAACCACAGAAGAGCTTGGGCATGCAGTGGAAGGACACATGAGAGACACATCTGTCCTATGCAACCAACTCCTTGTTTTTTAGAAGTCCACATCTGAGAGAGTACTGAGCAATATTGTACAGGACTGTAGAGGGCAAAATAATCCACCTTTTACTTCTGTATTAATGTCAATAATGTTCTAATAAGTGAGACGTAAGGAGTAGCCCCAGGCTGGGCATAACCTTGTTCAAAGCCTTTGTTCTTTCTTGGATAAAGTGTCATCTTGGCCAAAGTAATTGAAACTGCAGTCCACAGGTAGCTCACAAATGGAGCAAAGAAAATTTCCATGTCGAGACATAAATAAAAATGGACTGTGGGATGCTTTAATCAGAACTGCAAAGTGACTGCATAAGCCAGAGTTCATATGGACTCCATAAGCAGCATATAATATATTAAATATTCAGAAATGTGAATATATGTGGTAATGAGCCCTGATGTACTTTTATTCCATTCTATTTGCTGAGCCTGAAAAATACTGGTATATCTCTATGAAGAGTCATTATGGCCTTTTTAAAATACACTGGGTCCATTTTGACCACCCCGTTGAGTACTTAGGAATAAGTGATACAGTTTTCTGACTCCTGGATTAGAGGTCTGCTTTCTGATAGGTTATATTTCTTCCTTAGTCTTCCCATGTGTGCAATGAAGGTAAAGCTATCTATTTTCTTTCTTCAAGGAAGCACTGGTAGGATTAAACAGTTAATCCTTATTTAGGATTTTAAAAATGGAAAAGGTGAAACAAGCACAGCTCAAATTCATTGTAACAATGCATTTCTTGCCTAACATACATAGTGAAAGGTGTTTCCCTTCGCTTCTGTTATCAGAAGATTGCGACAGCCCAGAGCATTCAGCAAAAGCAATAGCAGATGTTGACTACGCCCACATATTTCTGAAGCTTTTGGTGATAAGTATGCAGTCTGCATGCCTACAGGAATAAGCATGTACTGCTTCACATAGAAAATGAAGATACAGTGATTTAAATCAAGTGCTGATGAATAGTGTCTATTCCCCTCTAGCTATTTGCTGCGATAAAAAAAAAAAAAAAGGAAAATTGCATCAGTATTTTTGCTTCTTCCTCCATAAGACAATAGGCTTTCATTGTGCCAATGTGTCAAAACTGTCAGTGTGGTACCTTTCAGAGTCACTTCAGTGGGATCAGATATTGGAGATCAAAGTGAGAAAGACATTGGAGTGAAAATCATGTTGAAATTAGAATAATGCATAGAAGTTTAAATGTTAAAACTGTTCAGCTCCTGGAGGTTTATAGTTAGCTACTGTATTTTTCTGAGGACTGCTGTATACACAGTTTGTTAGCAAATATTTCTGGCAGGAGGGGAAGCAGGAATATGGAAAACCACTGTAATATGGAAAACTATTATAAGAATTTCTACAGTCTTTTCAGAGACAGGTTCATGCTTAAGTTTCCAGTGTGATACACGACAGATTAATATGAGCACACAAAAATTTCAAGTTTTGGTCTGTAAAATCCAGCTTTTTGAACAGAAAGTTTTAAGTCTCTTAAGATTTCATTGGTTTGGAGGAATTTGTGGCTTTGGATACTCTGAAATTAAGTATCTATTTGTTTATTATCTATATTTATTTTCTAATTAACTCCTGGATTTGGGAAGAAAATGTTACTCACTGAAATACAAAAACACTTGACCATAACACAAAACACATCTTGTTGTTTTCTCTATAACTGTCTTTGCTTTCAAGCCTCATCGATGACAAGAGACATGTGAAACCCATAACTGAAGTGAGCTTTGTAGAACAGTGGTCTTACAAAAATGGAGCCCTTATTCTGCCAATAGGTAGCAATGTCCTAGGTTCTCATAGTCAGTCACAGCCCTCATTGAGCCTCCTTTGCTCCTCTCTTTGCCCTGGACATTTATTAGTCTGTTTTGAGGGCACAGTTACATTTGTTAGATTTTAAACTTTCTCAAGCAGCAGAACCAGGCACTGGCTTTAGTTCGTGGTTGCTGGCACATTTCAGAACCTCTCCATCTGCCTTCTGAGGATGGATAGTCCAGGACAGAGTCACTTTCAGTCTAGTTGTGTAGAGGACTGTGATAGTAGAACTATATGAATTTAGCAAAATGACGACTTTCACTAACAAAGAGGTGTACTTATGCAGATGAAATAATAAGTGCACAGATGTAATCAATGGTCTTGATTCTTGGAGAATGTTCTTGGATTTTTAATTAGTACACATTACAGAGCTTAGAGTCACTGCCCTTCCCAATATCTGTTATAAATAGATTTTCTAGTAACATCTCCCTTGGTCCAAAGGTCAGATGAAGGGTATTTTGGAAGAGTTCCTCTCATGTCTATGTCAATGTTATACTCTTAAAACAAGGCTATAGCTCACTGTCCTTCCAAGAACTATAAGTTCTTATGTATATGCATATATATAAATGTGCATATTTATATCTATATACACTGCTTTTGATTTAATCTGGATTTATGAGCCATAGGAAACCAGAATAGAGGCTTTAGCAATCTATGTATTTTAGTGCTGGGTGTCAGGCAGATGTCCTAAGATTTCCTCAGTTACCCTCTTCAGTGGCTGACTTTTCTGCCTGCTGTCAGCTGTGTGGTATCACTGCAGGGGAAAAACATAGAGGAAGGGTGCACCAAAGACTGGTGCTCACTACCTTGGATATACCTGAAAGCAGAGCAAACAGCCAGAGATTGTTCCATTTAGAAGAACCCAATCAATTCTCTCATAAAGGACTCTGAAATACTCTTGAGGGAAAATAGTGAGGATGGGTGTTGAGCTTGGCCTAAAGCCCAGCCTTATGACTTCTTGTGAAACAGAACAGATGTAACCAATAGGTCTGTGGCTACTGACAACCTTAAGTACTTTGTGTTTAAGGAAATGGTAGAAGAAACAGCAAGAATGTAGACTGTCAAGGTTCATGGTGCTTAATATTTTTAGAGATTTAACAGAATTTGATTTACTAGCAGATGACACCAGGATCTTCCAGCTAACACCGAGGCAGATATGAAGACACAGATGGAATAGGAAGCAAGGATTACTGCACGAAGTGTGAAGAAAGAAGAGAAATCACTGTGATACCCCAGGTCTGTCCAGGTTGAGAAATGGCTAATAAATGTCAGTGAGCATTGTGTATTTTTTTGCTTGATCTTTTGGTGGGTCACATAATCACAGTGCTTTCAGCTGGCCTGGCATTCCATGCAGGGCTGGGTAGGGTACACATATGTTCTGCCATTATAAATAGCCTTATGAGAAAGAAAATAACCGTTTGGAATCTGAACTGAAAGAAAAATACATGGTTTTTGTCATAAGCTGACATAATTTGGCTGTCTTGTTAATCATAAATCAAGTTCTACAAATAGATTAGGAACATGATTCTGCTAGTAGAGGTAGTCTGGCATATACCTGATAAGCATCCGATCTAGACACTTGTATTTTCAGTGCCTTCTTAATTAGAGACTTGGGTTTTCAGATCTCCAATTACATGCACTGTATCTGGGAGGAGTTCTGCCAGTGCTGGAGGCAAAATATGAAAAGTGACGGCATGACTTCAGCTGTACCTGCAGAAATCCACATGTACAACTACACCTACATCTGTCTTTCACAGCACAGTTGATGGAATTACAAAATGCGTTACCCTGTACATTCTCTGCCTGGACACTAAAATAGAAGCAACATTCTGAAAAGATGATGAGAGAAAACTCTGCAAAGCCAAGTTCTCTCTTTAGGCTTAGGCTATGAGACGGCCCATGACTTATGGGTATGTAACAAGGTTATTCTGCTGTCATGCTGACTTATCTTCATGGCCAAAACCCCGGAAGCAGGGTCGAGACTGCACCCACTGCCGCAGATCTTCTATCATCAAGCAAGGAGCTGAGAGAACTGTGAGGACTAGTTATGCCTTCCCTGCTCTCTCTCTATTCATTGAGCACTGTTGAGATTTGGAGACAGTACAGGAAAGTGTCTGTGTATTTTATGTCCCTTATATCCCTGCAGGCTTTCAAAAGGAGCAGCCACAAAATAATTTTGGGTCAAAATGCCATCTTAGAGATATTTGGTGAGAGCTCTCAGGTGGTGCTGAGACACTTGACTTAATCCTGCCACCAATTCAGATGGAGTGCTGGGCTTCTTTTCTGTCTCTGTTTGGATTTTAAATCCTCTCTGGATCCTGCTGAAATAATCTCTGCCAGAGAAAATTTATCGCTAGGTATTACTGAAATACTCCCAAGAAGCACATTTCTTTCTTTCTTATTCTTGGCGTAGACCAGGTCACAAAAAAATGGTAGGAATTTTAAAGAAAATTCCCAGAAATGGATGCCAAGAATACTCTTTTTGCCCAAAAGTCTCATCTTACCCAGGTTTAGGGTGAGCAAGCCAAGCATGGCTTTGCTTCACCCATATTCCTGATCTGTTTTCCAGGACCAAAACGTGAAGCGATATGCTTTGTGCAGGTAAGGTCATCTCTTACAGGGGACAGAAGTGAGACAGCATTCGGATAATGTGGAAGGCAAAACAGACTCTCCAGTCTTCCAGACATCCTGGGTTAAAACAGATGGATTGTTACTGGGAATTCCCTTGTTCAAGATGTTGGCAGTAGGTTGTTGGGGTTTTAGGTTTATGTGTTTGTGGGTATATATATATATGTAGGACTATTCCACCTGCTGCATTTTTCAAGACTTTCCAGTAACTAGTTCCATCTTCCTGTCTCCTCCACAACAAGCCCATGGCTGGGGAACCTGTGCAATACCTGAATTTAAGCACTTTTCCATAGCTGCCTCTCCCCATGGCTTTTGCCAGCTTTGACCATTCATCAGATTCTTCATCTGAAGGAAGATCACTCGATGACAGCTTCACCACCCATCCTACCTACACTTTAAATCCCTGGACCCATAGGCGGGAGCAATTTGTTTCTTCTTTCATCCTTGTCAGGCACCTGGCTTATGGCTTGGAGTTTGTGTACTGAGCTCTTAAACAGAATCCAGGATAAAGTATTAAATATTTGTGATACATGATAAATGAATTTAAAGGTCGGTGAGGAATGGCTGTTAAACCTTCCTCTAGACTAGTGGAAAGAAAATATCAGGAGTGAATGGAAGATTTTCCTAGGGCCACTACTAAAAAGCCAGCAAATGTTCAAATTAGTGATAAAGGGCTCATTATAGATATTGGAGAAGTTTTAATAAAATGAACAAGAAAAAAATCCAGCTCTTTAATTTTTAGAGTTAACTCCTGCAGGAATACTTAGGATTTTATCTCCTTCAGTATTTTAGGAGGATATACAAGAAACGGGTTTGTGTTCCTTGTAAAGTAGAAGGTGTTTAATTTGTTGAGAAAATTTGTTCTCAGAAAAATAACTATGTGGGTTTCTTTTTCAAAAAAAGTGATGTTTTTATTTACATATAGTAAGACAGACTCATTAGGAGCAGTTGACATCTCCTATTTTTCCCACCATGCTTTTTAGTTTGAGAGGTTCCAGGTTTTGACACTATCAAAAAGCAGGAAAATGTGCCAAACTTCCACTGTTTGGGATACCAGCTGGCAGATTCGCCCTGCCTGGAGCAATAGAGGGTCTAGTCCTGGGGTCTGATCCTTGTGCATGGACTTTGCTGCCCCTTCCAGAGCTCTGTGAAAAGCTGTGGGGAACTCTGCGGCTGCAAAAGGTGTGTCATCACTTCTGATCTTAGGCTTGCATTTCAGATAGTCTAAACCTGTGTAAGGCTGTTGTTTAGGAAATTAGCACTGTCTACCCAAGAAACTGAAAGCAGTGATGCACACACCCTACTCAAAATGGCAGAGGAAAAGGAGATGCTAACTATTTTAAAGGAATTTAACCTTAAAAATATCACATTCTTGATTATTCTGTGGTGTTCCTGTTCTTACCCAATAACTAAACCAAGACTTAATCCATACAAGATAGATTTTACTAGAATGTAAGAATGCACGGGAAAGTATAAACTGAACGAAACTTAAACTTCCTGTGAACTGGAAACAATCTGAGAACAAAATATTAAGATAATATATTGATTATATTCATTGGCCTTAAAGTTTTTATTTATGGACAGTCAGAAAAGATGGGAGAGGTGTTAGACAAATCCCAGCCATAGTGAATATATTTCCATTATTGATGCTAAACCCCAAGTTATTTTAAAGAGGATTGGTGCCTTCATCTCACCTTCTGTTTTTAATTAAAAAAAAAAAAAAATTGTAGTAAAAGTAAGAATGGCTTCCCTTCATTCCTCCAGATTCAGATTTTGCTGTAGACTTTAGTAATGGAGTAGGCACAAGATACAAGGTAAGACTTCCTAATGATTACTTTTATGCCTAGCCATGGCAGTAAAATCATACTGCTTCTATATATATGTGCATGTATATGTAAAATGTACCATATAGTCTTTGAAGTTTAGGAGAACGTTCCGTGAGTTATTGAAGTGGTGGAGGTACACTACATGCACTCTGTGTGTGCTCCAGACATATGAAAGTCAGTGGAAAGACTATGATGTTCCTCGGGGAGAATTGGATAAGGTTCCATATGATTAAATAAGTTAAACATTTCTGTTGCCCTAAAACACTGGATGTCAGGAATATAGAAAATGTGGTTCAGTGTTTTTCTTTGGTTAAATTTCACTTCTTTATTGGACATCTAACACAAAGCCTCTGAGTACTTTGTAGTCACTGCAAGAGTTTATACCTGAGAAAAAAACAGCTGATCAAAGATCAGGAGAGATAAATATTATTCTCAGTGATACAATCCTAACTTGACAAAAAAAGGGAGGAAAGACCCTCCATGGTAGAGATTTGGAAAAAACTATGAGAAAGAATCACCAAAAATACTCAAAGAAAGATGAGTCTGTTGAAATTAATATGACTGGCAAAGCTCTCTGTGGGTAACAGTAGGACATACAAGTGGAAGATCTCCCTTAGCACCCAGACCAAAAGCTGCATCCAGCAGTGCCTGGGCTTTGCAGAAAGGATCTTGCTGTGATGGCTGAGAAAAGTCTCATTGCCTGTGACAGCGCAGATACAGTGCTTCCAACATGCTGAACTGGCTGCAAGTGCATAGAGAAAAGGAATTCTCTAGACAATCTCAGGAGGTTCCTTCCCACATCCACTACTCCCTATTTCTGTGACTTACAGCATCTTCAGCAAGTCTAAAATTTCTGCATTGTAGATCTAAGCAGTGGCTTCCCATTCTATTCCCAAGGCCTACCTTGAGATAGTGATTCATGGGTCTTGATGTTAAAAAGATGATTTGCTGCTGGGGAATCACCTAAATTGACAAAGCAACATATTATGATGCTTAGATGCCTGAAGGAAGGAGGCATCTAAGCTCATGTAGTCCAACCCCCCTGATGCAGGCAGGGACACCCATCACTAAATCAGGTTGCTCAAAGCCCCATCCAACCTGACCTTGTACACTTCCAATGATAGGGCATCCATAGTCAACTTGGTGTCCACCAGGACCCCCAGGGCCTTTACTGCAAAATTTGCTCTCCAGGTGGCTGACCACCAGAGTGTACAGGTGCTTGGAGTTACGCCTCCCTGAGGGCAGGATTTTGCATTCCCTTTTCCTGAATCCCATGAGGTTTCTGTCTGCCCAGGTCTCCAGGTTTTCCGGGTCCCTCTGGATGGCAACATAACCCTCTGGGACATCAGCCACTCCTCCCAGGTTTGTATCATCTGCAGACTTGCTGAGGGCACACTCTGTCCCATCATCCCTAGTAGGTCATTAACAAAGATGATAAAACTCCTACCAATCTGTGATTGTTTTCCAGAATGATCAAATAACACTTCACAAGCTCCTTGACAGAAGTTTCCAGATTCTCTGGCAGGGGGACCAGTAGCTTTAGCTCCCCCCAGTATGCTCAGGGTTGACAGTAGGAGCGGTGTCCCCCTCAGAGAAACACACCCACAGTGCTGGGTCCACTTTGAATGACACTGCAAATGGCAGGGCAGAGTGAGCCTAAGCAGGACACCAGGGGCCCATGATGATAGCCAGCGGGAGGCTCAGAACTGCACCTTGCTTGTGTCAGAAAGACTTTTTGAGATTTTGCATTTTCAGGGCAGTAGAAATGTAACTGGTGTGTTGGAAACAGGCAGCCAGCCACGGGGACACTGAAAGTAAAGAGAAGGAGAGGAGGAAAGAGGCAGAGGCACAGGGTTTTGAGCCCAGAGCTTGCTGGAGGGAAGATGTTTTTTGGGGTTAGTTGCCTGCTGCTATTTATTTCAGTTAGGAGTTTAGTGAAAATAAGCTTTAAAAAAACCCCAAACATTTCTTTAAGTAGACCTTTTTTTTTTTTTTTTTTTTTTTCCCTGAATGCATGCTTGAATCTTAGAAACAGTTTCTCATTCTAAGGGAAATGATCCTTTGTAGCTCCAGATATTGGCTAAGCACTCTGATAAAAACAACAGACTGAGTCATTTTGTGTAAACCTGGTCTGATGTGTTAGCTTATGGCCTCCGTAAATCCTAGGTCTCATCAGCTGTAACTACTGTACTTAATACCAAGGAGCTGTGATATGCAAAGTGATTTCAGCAAATGCCACATGGGAATGGAATAATATTGGAACTGGGAAACGGTTTTGTTCTGACTTGCATGCAGAGCTGTTGGTGTAAGCCCCAGTGAGAGCACTTAGCAGAGTAATTGGACAAAAATCACTTGCCAGAGGCTGGCAGTTTACTTCTCTATGCACCTCAGTGGTGAAATTTCACGCCTGCTAGCCAAGCTGACCTGTACTCAACATTTCATCGGGAAGAGTCCTCGCAGAGACATGCCTGTAGCCTTCCTGAGACACCTGTGTTGGAACCTTTGCCATTGGCATCCCAGATCTACTGTTCATTCTGGGACACTCAGTGCCTTGGAGCATCGTAAAGTCAAAGTCATGATCAAAAATGTATTTTTGGCATTCCAGAGAAGCATGATATTGCATGGGTTTACATCACGTAAGTGGTGAGCCTTCAAGGAGAAAATTGTAAAAAAAATACTTGTGGAAATGCACTTCTCTAACCTTCTTTCCTTCTCATGGCTTCTGATTAACATAGATGGGGAGGGAGATGCTTTGGAAAAGCCAGCACATATTAATGAATGGATTTGCATGTCTAGTATTTGTCCCTAGCAATAAAAAAAAAACCACCCCTGAAATCTCTAAAGACTGATTGTGCACTGGGAATTATGCTCAACTAAAAATCACAAAAGGATGGCTACTGGACTCATCATTGAATGGTCTGCAAAATAACAATGAGGTGTCAGGGGACAGACCATGGCACACTATGCAGAGAGCTGCTTCTCATCCCCATGACATCCTGCATCTGTCAGAATGCAGACATCCAGGATAGTCTTTTGGAGTTTTGTGATCTGCTTCCTAGTGAGTCAATGAATAGAGTCCATCCTCAGAGTGACAGGGCAAGCATGAGCTCAATATATAGAACAGTATGTCTTTATGAAGAAGAAGCTTGTGTCTTGCTTGATAGAGCAGGACTTCTCACAGCAAGTCTTACAGCTCACTGTAGCTATCCTCTGAGCTGGGGTCTTGTTTGCCTTGAAAGAATCATTCCCCATAATGGCTGTCTGCAGATATATCTCACACATTGTCCCACATTGTCATGTAATTTTCTGTTGGTGAATTCTGCAACAGCTTGAGGGAAGAATTTGCCTCATTCAGCACTGGTCTCTGCTCCAGGTCTTTCAGTATTGCTCAAAACCACTTGAAATTCAAAAGCTAGACCAGATGTCAACAGAGACTGAAATAGGGTATTTCCTACTAAGCTTCACTTCAGCATCACTGCTGGTTGTTGGTGAGGGTGTGGGAACCATTGCCCTGAGCATAGCACAGTCCTTGCTTGCAAGCAGGGGTGTGATGAGGGTGAAGCACTATGGTGAGCATAGCACCCTGTGCTTTGGGAACTGCTCTTGAGATTAAAGTGAAATACTGCACAGGACTGTTCAAGTTAGGAATAGAGGGGAAGCACAAGTAGCAGCAATTGTCTTTTAGCCATTTAGTATGTGCTTCCTCATCCCTTGGACCCTTTTCCAGTGTATTCTGTCACATGATACTTTTAAAATTAAATGGAGATTAACTACAAGCACAGCAGTGTCTCCTGGCCATGCACTGGGTCACCTTACCTGCCCTCTCATTCTGCATCTAGTCACAAAACTCCAGTTTGGGCACTGAGCACACATATTTAGGTATGGCAACGTGCACAGTGGTCATAATTCCAGCCTCCGAGGAGCTGACCTTTCCTGACTTAATAAAGCAATAGGATTTTCAGGCTTTCACATCACATACATGGTTTTAAAAATATGACCCCAATTTAATTCATGTGGCGGGGCTACTGCCAATGCACTATGTTTCCCTGCACTAAGTTTTCTGCTCTTCTGTGGATAAAACCTGTGAATGACTACTTGAAAGATGATCAACAGTCTGCTCGTAGTGTCAGCATAGCTTTCTTCAGTATCCTAGATAAAAACAGCAGTAAATCTCAGCCCAAGTGTCATATGAGGTAAGAAAGTCTATCTGACATAATTTCTTTCTTAGAAACTTTCAGCGTTGAAAGTCTTTAAACTTTGGCACTTTGCCAAAATCCACAATCCCCCACCACAAAATTAGAAGATATCAAAAAAAGAAGTCCCTTTCCAGGAATGACAGAAACAGAAATCAATACAGTGAAAGGGAAAAATCTCCCACTATTCAGGACAGATTAGACACATTTCCCTTTTAACTTTAAGGAGACATGGGATTTGGCCATATATTTTAGTGAGTCTTAGAGAAATTATTTTCCAATTGCAATTCTCAGACTTGAGTTCTGCTCTTCCCACAACCGATTATTTCCCAGAAGTCACATTTTTGTATTTCAGTTTGGTTTCTCTGATACTTGACTAGCTGAAACCAGGAGTCTGAAGAGAAGTTAAAACTGAGACACCTCGCTCTAAAGAAAGTATTTTTCCCTTTTCAGCACTTACCAGCAATTTACCAAAACTGCTCATAAACACAGTATTTTCTACCCAGGCAAATTCCAGCAAGGCTGATTATCATTCTGTTTGGTTGACTTTTGCAGTATGATTTTAGGCCACTTAATCTAAAAGAATGTGCTGCTGCAAAAAAGCATGGTACATCTTTGGTTCAGCTTGCATTTCCAGTTCATTTGTTCATGGCTGTCTTGGTTCAGCTCACATTTCCAGTTCATTTGTTCATGGCTCTCAAAGACACAAACTGTTTTTCTTTTCTTTGGTCAAGTGTATTATACTGTGGGCAAAACATCAAAGGGGAGATCTGGACTGAGCTTTAGAGTAAGCCACAAGGGGCACACTGTTACACTGGAACAGTCAATATGTTTTAAATCCTAAAGATAGGAAATATATTCAATCCTTTTTTTGCCTTTCTGCTGGATGTGCTGCTCAGTACACCCTGTCATGGTGTGCACACACATGCTGCCTGCGTTCATGCAGAGAACTCCTTTTGAGACAGGTACCCTCTGTGGGGCCAGAAGGCCATGGCATGCAGCCCCATCCTTGGGACGGGAGCAGCAGCCAGGGTGGCGACATCCGAAATTGGCTCACCTGAGACTGCATCTGAGGACAGATTGAGCACACCATTTGCTGTGAGAAGAGTGGAAAATCCATCCAGGCTGATAGTGGCTACGGGCACTCATAATGATGTCATAGTCCAAAAATTTGACCATGTTCTACAGCTATTAAAATTTTAACCTGTAGCCTATCAGCTGCTTCTACAGCTGTGTGGTAATGGAAGGCAAGGACATGACGGGACAATGGTCATCACCTGAAGTTTATTGATGGCTGTCACCATGAGAATACAACACTCCTTCACTGTGGTACAACTTCAGTGGGTGTATATTTGCGAGCCATTTCAGCCTTGATGAGAGCGTGGCGTTTAAGGATGTCTTTTGACAGTGGGAGAGGTCAGTTTAAATCCCTTAGGTGAAAGCAGGACAAGACAACCAGTCACTCAGAGGAGCACTTTTATCACAGGAGTGTTTTATGAAAAGGTAGAAAGGAAAGGACTTCCCTTTAGACCTTGTCTTTGGTGAAAAACTTCCCTGTCTAGCTACAGGCTTTGTTTATGTGTTACCAGCACAATAGCATAAGATAGAAGGTCATTTGTCTCCCTTTGGATTTACATGACATTATTGCTAAAGCCAGCAGGCTGGAAACTGGAAAGCTTTCCAGGTCTGTCTCATCTCCTGTTAAAGACAATCCAGGAAGCTGCGCAGCCTCTGTGCTGAATACAGAGTTATACTGAATCCCATGGCAACTTGCAACACTTTAATGCATATTCGAATACAAGATCCTCTCTGAGGGAATCATGTTATTGTCAGTCTCTCTGAAACACTGGTGCTAGAAGTGTGTTCCTTCCACCTGCCCCCATATGCTCATATCTCTCTCAGGAAGCCATTGCTCCCATCTTTAGAGTTGTCCCTCACTTTCATGGTGGCTGCTGGGTATAGAAAAAGAAAGTATAAAGGTTAAAAAATAACTTCAGTTAAAAACCATGTTGGACGCTCAGCTGATATGAGCTGGCACAGCTGGACAAGCCAAAAGAGCTGTCCCACAGCAGCAGGAGGAGAGGTCCTCAGCTTCAGACCTCCAGGAAAGCAGTTCCTATGCTCAGGGAACAGGGGGATTTGAAAAGTGGCAAATACTTCTCTCACTGGGAGAGTCTGAAAAGCGAACCACATTCTTGTTTACTTCAGGAAAATGCCACTTAGATTGTAATTGAGAAAATTTGGTCATAACAATACAAGCATTTTTCAGTGATGATCATACAGATGATATTTTGTCCAAAAAAGGCAGAGTTCCTTTGGTGTCAAATGGACCAGTTTGTTTTGGCATGAAGATGCTATGGAGAGAGCCAGAAGTATTGCTTGTCATTAAGGAAACTTAACACTTACCTTCGAAAGACTTTTTCTATTGCTTATGATTTGCCAGATTTTAAACCAATTAGGCTGAAATTCTCCATGCTGGTTGCTTTTCTGCTGATCTGTCTGGGAACGGTTAGATGCTGAGAACTGTGAGTGGGGCAAGGAAGTGTGTGTGCATGTATGTGTGTTTGAATGCATGAGTGTGTGCCTATAAGTAGCCCAGCCCTTGCAGTAGTAGGAGAAAAAGTAATGGACTAGAGGAGAAAAAAAAAAACAGGACAGAAAGCATCTAGGAGAGAACAAGAAAATTTTGTGAATCTTCTTCAATAATTTCATACACATACTTAGTTTTGACAATTAGCTTACAGCTTGTCACTGCTGAAAAATGTGTTTGGGAAAATCTGAAGAGCAGTAGTAAAGGGTAAGGTAGAACTTTCTCAGCTGACATGGGCACCTTGTATCCATTTACTGTTCCCAAAACTGTACAAGATCATGATCTGATTTTACCTACTGTTCTCCCATTGCCTTGTGAAGGAGCCAAAACTGTTACTCTTACGTATCAAATCAAGCAGCTCTGATTATGCTGGAACATAACAGTTAATACCTTTTCCTAAGAATCTTAATTTGGCAGCTGGCCTCATGCCTCAACCTGATGATGAACCCAGAATTTTGGTGATTGTAGCAAGGACTGGATGTGTAGGTGATGCTGTATTGCACAGGGGATCTTTGCTATTTGGAAGAAGTCACAAGCTTCATATAAGAGATGGCCCAAGGGTCAACATCCTCTGTTTCTAATAAGTTTCTTAGGAGTTCTAACATTTATTGGATCTTGTTTGGGACTGCATATTGAGCTGCTGATTTCAGAGAACCTTCAGCAGTGGCTCAGAGATCTCTTTCCTAAGTTGCAACTCTCAGTTCCAAGTCCGCTAAGTTTCACCTAGATGTGTTGCCCTGGATTTATTAAAGTTCGTCTGCCACCTTTGAGCCAACTCAGTTTGGTGAAGTTTCAATTGCCTGCACAGAACCTGACCATCTGAAAAAATCTTCAAACTGCAGTGACAGTGGCTCCATGGTATGAGCTGATTGTCATTTTAAATGAGTTGACCTGCTTAACATTTATAACTTCCTAGGAAGAAGAAAGCCCTCCAAAATCTCCTTAAGGTTTGAAGGCTAGTTTCCACTTCTCTAACCTAGTGAAGCTCCATGGATTACAATCACAAATGAGTTACAGAGGTAAATAAAGCCAAGGGTGTCCTGTAGGGAGAAGAGTGGCTCCAGTTGCCTCTTAGTTTCTCAGACTTTGCTTTGTATTAGTGTCCTGGGAGTGTTCTTGATAAATACAAAATTTGTAATATAACCACACTGACAGAAGCATGAAGTAGTGTGTGCCACTAAATTGTTGCTATGTCTGCTCATACTAAAAAGATGAAAATGTAAGCCCCGTCCTTTCAGATGAATCACCTAAGTTATATCAGTATTCCTAACTGCACTCATGGGAGCTTTGCTTATACATAAATTAGGGTACATAGAAGCCCTGAAGTATGGCTGGTGCAGGATGTCCCTGAAGCAGGAGTGTGCAGACAGCGAAGGGCTTGCTGTGGTTGCAGCTCCATCTACTGGTACTCATTGGCCCGATCTCTGCCTTTCAGTCACAGGCGGCAAGTACCTTGTTCTTTTTCGGTCTCCTCTTTAACTAAAAAAAAATTATGGTATATAGGAAAGAGGGAGATTCATCATGAAACTCTTCTCCCAATAACCTCTCAGCCGGCAGAGGCATTCAGAGCTCTGAGAGTCCCCTGTAACTTGGTGATACTGTAGCAGTCCATCTGAGGAGTCTTATGTGATGTTGCACCTCATATACCCTGTCCAACACTGACAATCCTAAACCACTCAACCCATGAGTCAAGTCCTTCAAAATAATGAGATTCTGCAAGTGTTGAATTTTTATCTTGGAGTCTTCACACTATATAAGTCTGCCATGGCCACAGAAGTTATTTTTTTTTTCCTTAATGGCAGCAGCTATTTCAACAGTAACTTAGCCCAGCAGTAGGATCCCTAAGAGAAAGAGCGAATGATACAAGGCCAAGGAATTTGTAATGCCATTTCCTTCAAAGGTCAGATCTGTTTAGTGCTGAGGGAAAATTCTGTTCTTACTTCCATTAGTGAAATTCCTCATTGCCAACTGGATCTCAAAAGAAGTTGTATACACCTGAAATAAAAATTTGCCCACTTGTTCATCATCAAATTTTTCTCTGAGGTAGCTCTTTTTCTATGAACATGTGCACCAGCTAAGGGTCAGGCTTGTTGCTCGACGGTTTCATTATTGGACATACTTACTTTTTATTGTAGGTCAGGGACTGAATATTAGACTTGGCCCAAGAACAGCTGTCACTGCTGTGGGTAGATCAGGCATGTCTTAAAACTCACATGACACTTCTGTCAAAGTGCTCCTCCTTTCTGTCCCCCAGCTCCTCCAGGGCCCATGGTGACTGGAGCCAGGGAATGGAGAAGTAGAGAAGAATTACTCCTGGCCTTCTGCCAGCTCTTAGAGCTGGTACCACCTTGGGAAGTGGAGAACCTTTCTCCTCGTCTGCTCCTGAATTTTGGGTTAAAATATCTGGTGATGATTCAATTTGCCTCTTATTCCAATAGCCTAAGGCTCTAAGCTGGACCTCAGGGCTTCAGATCCCAGGCTAAGGTATTTACAGTTTGAAAAGTAGATACATTAAGATTTTATACAGGGCACAAATGTAGCCAAGTACTAAGGTTTCCATCTCCTTTTCTAATCAGTAGGCCTCTCACTCCATTTCCCCATTTGCCATAACTTTGTATGTTATCTTGGTGGAACCATCTTGAGACCATCTGTGCCCCTTAGTGCTGCTGAGCAGTAAATCATATCCCAATATACCACATTGGTTACTGGGTTGGCATGCTACAGCTGTCTGCTGCAAAACCAGGGAAGAGGCAGGGCAGAGAAAAGACGCTTGTTTAGGTCTTACCATGGCACAGGGCTGACACCTAGCTGGGGCATTCACCTGGACCCAGAAGCCTGGGAATACTTCCATGTCATGCAACTTGGGAATAAGACCTATGATATCGTTAGTTACAATATTAATTTATGATAAAGTAAGTTTTCCACTTGAAAAGGAATCACAAAGAAAAATGGCTATTGTCTTTGTGTGGGACAAAGAGGCAGCAAAGTGTTTATAGAAACAAACCACTTTTTGCCTCATTAGTTTGTCTCCCAAAGCTTATTGAACCTAAAACAACATCTGTAACAAAGTAATATTAAAAGCCAATCATTCATGGTCACTGCAAGTAGAACTGCCCAAGCATGTAATCGGATCACTATGAAGCCCCAGCATCTTTGTACAGTGCAACAGCTCTGTGTGAGGTCCTGGCTCTGCAGCAAGAGGAGTGCAGAAGGATCCTTTTCTCTGCAAGGAACCCCTTTGAGCTTGCTCTTATCTGCTGTTTATTGTGCCACACCACTGGTCCAGTGACATAGGCCACACTTTGCTGAGACGACCAGGAAAAGGTGCTTAGATGAGTATCTCCAGTAGTTAAGATTACTAGCAATACTGAAATCATGTATGGATCCATGGGGCTCAGTCCTTGCAGAAGAGCCTCTCTGGAGCAAGGCACAAGAGGACTGAACACTGGATGTGCTGGACATAAGTGTATGAGTATTTTGTCCACAATTTCCAGAATCCTTGCAATTATCCCACAGGAAGAAAGGCGTCAAAAATGCACCTAGAAATGATCTGACTTGATCATTGTGTTCCCTTAAAAGGTAGCATGACTAACTAGTTGCCAAAACCTAGCTCAGGTTTCTGAACTGAAATGTGCTGTGTCCTGGCAGGCTTAAGGCAGGTAACATTATTTCACTAATGCCAAGAATTTAGGCTTGAACATGTTATATAGGAGGAAGCAGCTGAAACCTGCAGATTCCTGAGGACCCATTTCCTCCTTTAAGATGCAGGAGGTAGAAAAACATCTCAAACAGGAACTTAAGTATCCTATTTACAAAAGGATAATCAAAATTTAAGGTCAGAACACCCAGAAACTATGAGGCTTGATCTGGGAATGCCAATTTGTCATGTTAAACCTCCCTTTGACTCATAATCTTTCACAAATATCCATTCTACCTTTTAACCCCATGTAACTCATTGCCAGAGTAATACCACTGTGACAGAGACAGAAGTGGGACAGGGCACATACAATCCATTCTATGCTGCCTCCTTCCTGCACACGCTGGGCAGCAGTATGGGCTGCCGGGCAGGGAGGGCACTGACCTCTCACTGGAGAAACCAGGCTTCCTTTTCCTGCTCCACCACCGATCTTCCATGCAAGGCCATCAGCTAACAAGTTGCTTAGCATCTCTGTGTCTTAGTTTCCCACCTGTGAAACAAGAAGAGCACTTCTCCTCTTTGCAGCAGCACACTGAGGATAAATACAGTAAATTCTGAGCTGCTCAGGTTAGAAGGGGTTTAGATAAGCACCATAATGGACTGAAAGGAAGCTAATGTAGGGGGAGAAAAGGGAACAGTCATGCTGAACTTCTAAAAAAAAAAAATAAGTATTTTCCATTGCTGTTTACTGATGTAATAAATGAGATTTGTTTTTTTTTTCTTCTGGTTTTCTTTGTCTCAACAAAGACCAATGTGTCCTGAGCAATTGTACAAAGAAATAAAACATGCTCTCACTTTTAAGTTTTTCTAAGAAGGAAAAGAGCAATGTCCTATTTGCATCTGAGTTTGAGAACTCTTCATTCACCGTTATCCACAGACAAGACCTAAGAAGCTTTCTGTACAACTTGGATAGCCCTTCAATGGAATATGAAATGCACTAGGACACTTGTGTTCAGAGAATAATTTCACAGCAGCTAGAAAAGAAAAACGGAACAAACAAGCTACCAGTTTTAAGCTTTCAACATTATTGGTTTTAAATTTAGATGGGAAAATGATGAAAGTCAACATTTTATAAAGTTATAAAGCAAATGCAAAAATACAATGATTAGAGGAAGTGCAATGGCAGCCAGCATTGCCATCTGCTTTTGGAGGCTAAAGAGAAAGGAGGACTGGTCTAGTGATTTTCCTTTAACTTTTTAAGGGCACAGATTCGTGTGATCACTGGTACTGCCTCTCATTTTCAGGCATTTTACAGCAGCTAACTTTACTCACATCAGGACTTACAAGCAATATACCCAGCCAGAGAAATCGTTAAGAATCTGAATAGACTGATCCTGTACATACCAATAATCACTGCAGGACCTGTATCACTTTGGGTTATTTGCAGGTGCTCAGTAAGACAGAAGCAGCATCAGATCTTGCGTGAAGCACTTCTGTGCATAGTTCCTGAGCAAGTTCTAACAAAGTTTTGTCTTTCTAAAATGTGCACTTTCATTTCTCTTTAGCAGTAAGTAACAAACTGTTTCTTCTCCTCTGCATCCTTTGAAGGGAAGTCTCCTTAGAGAGAGCTTATCTACCTGTAGCCTTTACACATTGGTATCCAAAATACCATGAAATACTTTCTGATTGTAAGTGTAGGGACCTGTACGGCATCTTAGATATTCCTACACTGCAGCTTCACATCAAATAGAGATGATGGATGAAAACACTATTTGGAATCTGTTGTCTTATTCCTTTCATAAATGATCTCTCTGCGTCCTCCCCCTACTCCTTCCATTCTGTGGAGAGGTCTAAGCATGTTCTCTTTAAGGTCATAAGCTTTGGGGATTTTTTTTGTACAGGGAAGAATGAGATTTATTAGAGCCAGCTTGTGTATATCACCTGTAATACCTATCACCATGTTATCCACTATCAGTATTTGCATACAGGCATCCCGGCATGTACATACCATTTCTGAGGCACACCTATCTTTTTAGCTTCCTGTATGAAGTAATACAAAATTAACAACTGGCTTTTTGTGTTGCTTTTTTTGGGTATCTCTTTTTATTTTTTTGAAAGAATGCAACTGCTTGTTCTTGTGTGTGCTTCCTTAGATCTTCCTCACAGTACAACAAAACTCCTTGCGTGCCAACAGAAAATTTCCATTCTATCACTTTTTTAGCTATGAAAAACATTCTTCATTACTGTAGTTTTTAACTTTATCTCTTCTCTGCCCTTTGCTTGATACTTAAGAAGGAAAGTTCAGTCTTTCCTCACTAAACAAACAGTTTCTGTGCTACACTAACCAAACTATGCTATCTGGAGTTCTACAAGCAGCTTAAGACACTTGAACAGCACCCATCAGTTGTGACCTTTAGACCTTAAGTTTGAACTCGGAGGTTAGATACAATTACAACTAAATTTGAAAAGCTTCTTAGTTGACACATTAATACACTGTAGGCTTAAATAGGCAAAAAGTTAACATCTTTTCCCCTATCCCAGCTGGCTGCAGAGGCTGTAGTTGTGGCATCCATAGTCTGTGGTGTACAGTGCACATCCAGGTGGCAGGATGAAGGAGAAACCACACCAAAGACCAGCGCTCATTTGCAATGTTATTGTAACCAACTGTACTCTTCGCCTCGCTAATAATTTATGCTGTGTCATGTGGCAAACCACTATACAAAACTACTACCAATGTAATTGTGCCTTCTCACAAAATCTTAGCCTTAATTTTATGTCTAGCATCAGGTCAGTCAAAATTGTAAGGTATTTCCAAAGACAGAACTAAAAATCGAACTACTTCCATAAATATATTAAATAACTTTAATGCTGCTTAGCATAAGTCTTTGCTATATACTTTCATAGATATCTTCCAGTGTAAATGCATTTTATGCAATACGACATATTTTTTAAAGTATATGGCTCTAGATAAAATGTTCACAAAACAAGTTTCAATGCAAGTAGAGAATTAAAAAAAAAAAATAAAAAAATCATCCAGAATACAAAATCCTTGGAAGATAAAACTTTTAGCAAATAAGATACAGAAAACATCCCATTGTAGTAATTCAGGACAACTGAGTGGCTCCAGTAGTCAGAAGGGCTGCCACTCATTGCTACGTCAATCATAAGAACCTGTCTGGGGTCATCAGGGACTGCAGGGCACTACTGAGGGTGGCTGGCTCGCAGAGATCCTTGTACTGGACCAGTCTGATGAAGTGACCTTCACAGCACATACACTTGTTGGCTCGAGCAGAATGAGCAGGTCTGGGAATGAAGAAAGTCCTGTCTTCCCTTACCTGCAGAATATTCAGGTGCATTGGCAAGATGTGGTGAGCAAGTTATTTTACAAATGGCAGGGAGTCTTTATTCTCCCAGGTTATCAGTTTGGCACTGTTCACAAGAGCAAAATCATTTGCTAGCATCATAAAAGAAAAGTTTCAAAACATCAGCAAAATGGCATGAGCATTAAGGAGCATGGCACACATTTAGTTTTGTTAAATTAATGTTCTCCATATAATATTGCATATCATTACACAACGGCAATACTCAAGAGAGGATCAATTAAACTTCATTCATGCCAAAAGCAAACTCCATAGTGGGTGGTCTGCTTTGTACTCCACTGCTTTCAGTAAGCTGTTGCATAGGCATCTGTCCAAATAAAAACACCTTTACAACACTGCAGGTTTAGAATGCAACAAATAACACACTGCAAGAATTGAGGTCAGACATTATTCCCCATTTGGTAACATTCCATTCAAATGATATTGACTCACATAATAAGTAACAAGTGCAGCACTTGGAAGTAACAAACAAACCTGTACTCCAACAAAGTAAAACAGTGCAAATATTCCTACTAAACAAAAATATACCATGTATATACACACACACCACAAATGCACTGTTTTGTTTTGCTGTATGAATAGATTTGATTAAACTCCTAAAACTAATGGAGTACTGACAGTTTCCACCTCCTAAGGAATACAGTAAGCTTTAAGGATCAGATGACCATTGCTGGATACGGCTATAAAAGAGTATCAAAAGATTTCACTGGATGGATATTTAAAATATTTCCTCTGTACACTGAAGTTAACAATATATATACTAAACTGGTCTCACAAAGTCAGCTTGGGCTCTGATTGTGCAAGGACCAGCACACACAAAACTCATGCCTCTACAGGGAGACTCAAGGACTTAACAAAAGGGGAGCTTTTTAGCTGCATATGCAGGTAACATATTGGTTTAGTTTCCATTTTCTTCCTCTTCTGATTTCGCACTAGAACTCCATTATCTGCTAATGACCCATTTGTTTATCCCTGAACACTACAACACCATGAAATGAGTATGCTTCTAGTAAGTACACAATACAAGTGAAAATTAGAAAGGGAAGAGACGGAAACTTGTTTTCTGTTAAGGAAATCCTGATTAGGGGTTGTCTGCATTTCAGCACTTTAAAACAGATTTCTAAGGAAGAAAAAAAAGTCTTTTTGGAATTAGATTACAGTAAAACAAACAAGTAGCACTTAATTTAATCTGAAGTGGAACACTCAGGCATTAACTCTCTTTAACTGCTATAGCCTCCATCTCCTTAATGCCAGGGCTGTGCTGCAACCATAACAAACAGCTGTTGCAAACGCAAAAATCTAGAGGAGAATCAGGGAAAAAAAAAAGAAGAAAAAAAGAAAAAAGTCAATCAGACATTATACTGTTCTACTTTTTTTTTCCTAAATAATACAGCAACACGAATGATTCAAAAGTTACCTCCCCCAGCCAAAAGACTTAACTTAAAGATAGGTTTGGGATCCTCTGAAGTTTTTCTCATGAACCCCTCTGTTAGAACCCCATGTTATTTCTTTTAACTAACTTGCTTGCGTCAGAAGACATTTTGAAATGGAATACGAAACAGAATGTCTATATAAGTTATGGTACAAAGTAATCAGGTCCGTATGTACACAGTGTATTTCAGGTTTTTCTTATCTAGATTGATCAAACATTAATCTCCTTTGTTTCCAAGTGAATGCCCTTTACCAACAACCAACTAAGAAGTCACCTCTCTACACAGCAGAACTCTTTTACTTGAAGAAATACAGAAACAGTTTCAATCTGGCCTCCTTGACTGGCAACCCAGCCATTAGAACAACTTCTTGTGAAATGCCAGGAAGTTGCTGTTGCTCAAGAACTGAACTGAATAGATTTAAACTGAATGTAATGCCACAGAAAACTTGAATATATAATGTAAACCAGAAGGAAGGAATGAGAAACGGAATGGCTGAAAAAACAGCTTCTCATGCTGACCACTGCTAATGATGGATTCTGTCTCTTAGAGCTATTACCCATATAAAATGAACATAAACATTTTTAATCAGTCTACAAAATTAATTTTAAAAGACAAAATGTTAGCAACCTTTTATTTCTTTCCATGTAGATCCCAGGACTTCTTTAATGAAGTATTTAAACAGGATTACAATTTTTTTCTCTATATCTGACTTTCTGATTATATACTTTTGGAAAAAAATCCACAAAGACGCTAAAGACTACAGTTACCTGATTCACCATTACCCAGCATTTCTTAATTAAAAATACTGAGACAAGTTACAAAAAGAGTCTCCTTGTGGCCTATCCTGACAGGGACCTGAAGAACTGAATTCTCCCTTAGAAAAATAGTATGTAAGAGGCAAAGGGAGTCCCCAGTATCCTACTGTCAGACAAAATGACTAAAGTGACCGTATATTCAGTGCAAGCTGAACATACTGAACAAGGATGGAAGAGCTACATGTAAGGGTAGAATCTGAGACACTTCCTTAGTATAAATCTCTCCCTTAGTTCAGGCACAGCTATCACCACCTCTGTCCTTGTGCCACACGGCTATACAGGAATCAGATGTGCTCAAGTATGTTACAGTCAGCTGGGCACCAGAAAGGCATTCTGGACTTGGAGACTGACATGCCCACCTCACCCCTTCAGAGACCGGCTTGCCGAAGCAAAAGGCCTTTACTTTTTATTCTTCTTCTGCAGAGAGAATGTGAACCTCACACCTTATGTTCATGTTTTTATCTTAAGTGAAGGTGTTTATTGGGCAAAATTTACAGTGTATTTAATTTTAAGGACAACAGATACCCACAGAAGGTTTTAGAAGCTGAATAAATGTATTCAGTTACCTGAAGTATGCAAGACCCTCTAGATGGTACAAAAAAAAATAAGTGCAGTAGATTCAGTGCAGTAGATTCAGTTCTTTAAATTAAGCCTACTGGCACACCTCTACTTGCCCTTCAGGAGTCCAGCCAGGGACAAAGCTAGAGCCTGGTATATTTTCTGACTCAGCTACACACACCCACATCACCAAATCCAGTGATGATGCAACTACAGTGGGAAGAATGCAGTCTGAGCTCAGGCCATCAGTAAGAGCACACTAATCCTTGCCATAAGAGACAGCAGGATATCTCTAAAAATTTTAAGCTGTAGTGATCAGATATTTGAAACCCTACAGTGAAGAGCAGCAGCTGAGCACCCATCATATTAGCATTAGCTTATTCCAGTATTTTTTGCACATCACTGTTAGACACTATTTGCTGCTCTCAAAGACAATCCTTTCTCTCACAGCTCCTCTTTCTATTCCAGCTTGCTGCTAAGTTCCCAAGTAGAACGGCTGGCTACAAGGGCTTACAATAGACTTCTGTTCCCCACATATAAATATATGAAATACATACCGAGGCTGCTATGCTTATGTTATATTCATGATCAGCTAAAATCTTCTCTTGTGTGGTGGAATTGAATTTGCGGGGAAAGTGATGCAGAGATGTAGTTGCTGCTTGCAGCAGAAAAGCTCCAAAATAAAAGACAAAAGTAGCCCCATGGAAAAGAAAATCCTGCAAAGCAAGTAACAGAATCAGTCTGGGCTGCAATACATACCTAGCTCTTCCAGTCTTGGTACAACTGAAACCCAACACTGAAACATGAAACAAGCACTGATAACAACAACTTTAGATAAGCACTGTTAAATCCATCTGAGAGCTTAACCTGGGCATGTTTTACAGGTGCTTGCAATTATAAGCAACTCTCTAATATACTTAGTCATAAAGAGCAACTCAGCCTCTCCCCAAACCTATATTCTTTCAAATTAGGAGGCACATGCTCATCTATAGGTACACCTGCTGACAATTTAGATCACTTTAAAGCTATCTGAGCACACAGAATTCTTCTTTCATATGGCTTGGATAAGAAAGAAGGAACACACAGGCCAACTTTATAACAAATTAAGCAGTAAAACACAGTTCTGCAGTCTCCTGAATCCCTTCTCAGCTGTAACTTAAGCATCAGAATTTCCTTCTCCATGCTTAAATTTTTGGTTCTGTAAATGCCCAGAAACACCTCTGCCTTGACATAGATAAGTTTACTTCCTGGTATGATCAGAATCCAAGAACTGAGGCACTTCCTCAACTCTCTCTGACTTGGCTCTACCCAAAATACAGTGATTTGGAAGTACTTCATGATACTGTGGAATAAAATGGTTCAGACTTGAGAGGACAGGAGTTAGGATTATTTAAATATGCTTCTCTCCTGGCCTTCTCTAAGCAATCCCTTCCTCTGGAGTGAGTGCTAGCTGAAAACAAGGATTAAACATCTAACTCACTTCTGGATTCTATTACTGAAGCACATGAAAAAGCAGCTCTGGTGCCTAAATCTCTTTGCAGGTTGTATTTCAGAGTCTAGCATTCCACACAGCAAGATCCAAGACACGTTCCAGTATAGTTTTAAAATGTCCAAAATACTCTTCCAACATCTCCTTCTGCTGCTGACTCTGCAAAGTTGACATTTGCACTGCACTCAACTTCTGTGTCCATACAACATATACTTTGTGTCTATACCTATGTAAGTCTGCAAAACCCACAGACCCAATTTTTAAAAGTATATGCAAGTATATGTATGCTTTTTGATGATATCCATGTTGTATGCTCTGTCTCCAACACTAAAGAATTCTTACACACTTCTAATTCCCTTGAGTGCTATGGACTACCAGGATGGTGAGAGAGGGAAGCCAGGGTACACCGTGTGCGACTCCATCACAACAGCAGACAGCGCTCATATGCACTAGAAATTACTGTGCAACATCCTTACCTAGTGACTGATAGCAAAGTGAGAATGGGCTGGATTTCCCTTTCTAGAGAATTGGTTTTTATTGAAAGAATTTTCTTTTCAAACTCATCAGTTGTCCTGTATTTGACAGAAGCTAAAACTACTTAAATCACAGCCCAGTCAGTTTTGATAAGTTACAATACCAGCTGCTACTACAATTTCTCATTCCACTTAGATCAGGAAATAATTTTCTCTTAAGTAACAATCATTTCATTATTACATCACAGAGTGTACTGCTTTTCTTAATGACTGCTAATTGCCGGGAACCCATGTTTTGGCAAAACAGCTGCAGGAATTCCCATCCTGCCTGGGTGGTTGGTGGGGTTTTTTTCCATTCTTAATAAAATAATTATTTCCCCTTGGTGTATCACCAGGAGGCCCCAATGACATCGACAGAACTGAGAAGATAAGGGGGCAGAGGGTGACTTCATGACCTAGCTGGATAGGCTTTCTATGCTAGGTCTGCCAGGTATCAAGCTTTGGGCGTAAGACACATTCCCTCAGTCTCCAGCACTGCTGCAACATCTGTACCTCATAGTGAAAAACAGTAGGGACCTACTCCAGCATGAGAGTGCTGAAGCATCAGAGAAGCTGCAGGGCTCTGCTGCAGCATGGGCAGGCACTTCCCCCGACTAGACACTTACTGTTGTGGCTTCTCCTTGCTCACTCGAGCTGGCAGATGGGCACACACATCTCCCATGCTACGGCCTATGTGCACCGTGTCAGACTGCACACCTCTGTGTGTTCACTGCGTGACAGATACTGGACCGCCTGTTGTGGCCTGATATACCCTTTTCATAGCACAGGATTCCAACAACTCGAAAGGTCTGCCTAAGCCCGCAGGTAATCAAGGACATCCATCATTCTTGGACTCATAAATACCTAGGATGCAACTATGTCAGTGTTACCAGCTGGACACTTTTGGCACCACTGCTCATGGAGGGGCACAAACAGCTCCGTAAAGAAGTCAGCACTAATTGCATACAGGAGAGGTATTTTTAGAAGACAAACTCTTTCATTCTCCTGCCAAACCTTCTAATTTCCTTCTCCTGGCAGCAACTGCAGTGAAGCTATGTAGCATCAGTAAAGTTTCACATTCATATTGTTATAGCTTCTGTGATTACAAACCCCAAAATCTTTTGAGGGGAGTTTTTTTTTGTTTTCAGTAATTGTTATCATGGTGTCTAACTCTCCCTTGCCTCCACACTTGCATAATCATTGAAACCTCATACAAAGTGTATGTAAAACACTACCAGACCTGCATGATATGTTAGTTCGCATCTAGGTTTGCAAATGAGCGTGTCATGAGTCAGGCTGTAAAGGACAATAGCTGTCATACCATCTGGTTTAATACAGTGCTGTACAGAGTGATGTACCTCCATAAGGTTCATATTTCCCCCACCTTTTGACTGTGCAGCATCTTTTTTTTTAAGTATCTGTATTAGTATCAGTGGAGCTACCTATGACCCAAGCTATCAGTGAATGCAGGGCTGTCAGAATCCCATGCTATTTTTCAAAATTACATTTAAAATCCTGGAGTCCTAAACCACATTTGATCATGAATCTCTGCATGAAGCTATAGTACTCCAATGTAACTAAGCCACTGCTCTTCCCATTCTTGACCTAATCTAATGACCCGTAGCTTCTGAGTTCTAATGAAATAGCAAACCCCATATATTTATCTAAATACATGCCAACCTGAAACAAATAGGTACACCTTTTTATTGTATAGCAATAAAAACAGTTTTACTGTTTCTAGTAATTAACTGCAACATAAGGTAAAAAATCCTTGTGAAGTGTTGCTAAAGAGTTTAGTGCTCAGAAGTCACAGAACATTTGGGTACCTGAAAATAGTGGCCAAATGATTGTCCTGGTTTTGGCTGAAATAAAACTAGGTTTTTCTCCTAGTTGCTGGTACAGTGCTGTGTTCTGGATTTCAGATGAGAAGAATGATGTTTTAGTTGTTGCTAAAGAGTGTTTATACTAGAGCAAGGACTTTTCAGCTTCTCATACTGCCCTGCCAGCAGAGGCTGAGGGTGCACAAGAAGCTGGGAGGGTACACGGCCAGAAGAGCTGACCCAAATTGGCCAAGGGGAGAGTCCATTCCGTGTGATGTCATGCTCAGCATATAAACTGGGGAAAGTTGGCTGGGGAGCACTGTGCCTCAGGGACTGGCTGGGCATTGGTCAGCAGGTGGTGAGCAGTTGGAACTGTTTGTTTAGGATACTCTATTAATATTATTTTCCCTTACTTTTCTATCCTATTAAACTGTCTTTATCTCAACCCATGAGCTTTACTTTTTTTTTCCCCTCCTGATTCTCCCATTCCACTGGCAGGGGGGAGTGAGCAAGTGGTGTGTGGTGCTTAACTGACAGCTGGGGTTAAACCATAACATGATCTATCTAATAGTATTGTTGTGACAGGTGGAAGGGGCTAGATTTCAAGTACCATGTTAGAGATAAAACGATTCACTCTGAATTTATTTAAGATGCTAACTTAGTCATGACATCTTTTTAGATTGTTAGAAGAGTCCCACAGATGCAGCTTTTATACAAGTTATGTAGCAGTTTCCTGACATAGGAATTGGTTGGTAATTTATCATATACAAGGAGACAAAATTAACAGTCCAACAAATCACTGCTAGCATCAAGTAGCCAGTGTGTAGGACACACACAACAGTTCTAAGATGAACATTTGTATAGCACTTTGAATCTATAAAAGGCTATGCCTTCACCCAGCAACTCTTAAGTAGATGCACGATTGTAAATGGGCAAACAGTTTCAATGAAACCCAGGACACTATTAATTTACTTAAGTTATGCACATGCTCAAGGGCTTTGTTGCATCATAATTTCTGAGGATGTTGCAGCATAAATCCCTGCAAAGGTTTCTGTAACTCCTTATTAGCCTAATTACTGTCTGTATTATGCTGGAAAGCTGACACTGGATGTGTATTTGCTACCAAAGTGCTAAAGTTTGTTTTAGTAGAATCCAGTCTGTGACCACTGATGGGCTTCAGTTAGTTAGAAGTTATTGGTTACAGCCCCAAACTCATGAAGCTCTAGCAATCTGCTTTAAAGGTGTTTTGGTTTAAGGGACTGTCTGTGAATAACTTGAACACATAAATAACAACAGATGTTGATACTGAAGGATGCAGTTCCAGCTATAACCAAGGAAAGTGGCAATAGGAAAACTAAGCCACAAAGGAGGAAGGTGAGGGTGATCAGAAGTTACAAACAGCCATACAGGAACATTTCAGTTCTGGGCCTTCTGGAACATTTTTTGGAAATTCACATTATGATCACAGTTTTGCCACCTCTTATTATTCACTTTCAGTAATATAAAAGAGTGATACCATCTCATGCTCAACTAATTGAGTGTTAAAAATTCCAAGTACAGACCAGTTAATGACAACAAAGGAGTACATAAATTAGCAGTCAGCCTGAGGTATCCACATGGATGGTAAAAAATGGAGCCAACAGCTTCCCTTTTTTAATAGGAAGCTACAGCCTGTGAGAAGTACTGGCACAAGCCGTAACAATTCATTGCAGCAAGAATCAAGTCTTGTCCTCACAATGATGAAAAGCTGAGCAAAGGATAATGATATCTGTAGTCTCACAAGGGGCCTTCTTTTAAGTTAAATGCTAAGTCTCCTAAAAAGATGCTAATCCATATCATACTGCAGGTTATGCTATGTTTTGACTACCGAAGGTCTAACAGCCACTCACCAGTGCTGCCCTAGATTTAACGAATTGACTCAGAAGTCAGCAGAAGACTCTCAGGAAAGAGAGACTTCCTGGGTGCTTCAGTCCAGTCCATGCTATCTCAGCCCACTACACGTCACACAATGTGTTCACAGATGAATCATTCTAGCCTCCGTTATTCATAGGGTATTACTACCATTTCTCTGATAGAAAATATTCTCTGATTTCCAGTCCACAATAAATTCTGGCCATTTAAATTAATTTATTGCTGTGCCTTGTTAAATTATTCCTCTTCCTGCTGCTCAGGAGTTTTATGTGCTCACAGAGAACAAGCATACTCCTTCAAACAGTTTCGAAAGCTGGGGTCTTTCAGCCTCCACCACAGGAGAGGTCCTTTATTTCCTCAGTCATCCTTGTAGCCCTACTTTTACTTTTTCCAGTTTTGAAAAAATTTCTGCTAAAACAGAAGGCCAGGCACTAAGAGAGAGGATCGGTACTTCTACATGATTCCAAGTTTATGAAACAAAGGAAATCCTTAAATAAATAAATAAATAAAATAGATCTTACCGTCTGGTTCCAGTTGACAGCAATTCTATTTGCATAACCAAAGAGGAACACGCACAGGAACACAATGGACAGGAACCACGCTGTCACCGCTACAAACATTACCCATCCCTGTAGCAGCGGCAGTGGAATTCGGGTACAAGCTACCAAAATCCAGACTATCGTTCCAAACAGCTGCAAGTAAAGGAATACAGATGATGAACTGAGAGATAACTTTTATTCAGTCCTTTCTGCCTAAGAACTAATATCACATCTCAGCACATCCGCAGATTTCTTTTAGGACCCAAGAGGAAACATTTGAAAAGTACTGAGAGCACCTAAAGACATTCTCAGAAATTATAGGCTCTAAGTGCCAGTAAAATGAAATCTTCAAAAGCTCTTAAACTAGTCTTGAAACAAAGATTTACAAACCCAGGTGATTTGCATGCTGCTGCTGAAAATTTTACCTTTACTCTCATTTTGGTTCACACCCATACACAAATCTCTCTATATACACTGAAGTTAGTATGACAAGGATGTACAACGGATTTGGGTTCAACTTCATCCTGTTTAGTTTTATAGTCCTTATCAGATGTGATGGAAAAAAGAAATGAAACTGAATCCTATTTTTCAAAGCGTTTGTAATTAAAAGCTGAAAGAGAACACATTAAGAAATAAAATGAAAAGCTGGAATATAGAATAAGGCAAGTTGTAAATGATGTCATAATTACTAAAAAGACATACAGGTTTTCAGGATTATCATAACCCAGGGAAGAATTCAGCACCGCCAATTTTCTTTTCAGCATACCTGGTCACAGCAAATGAGTGGTGGGGATGCTGTGGTATGATGAGCTGATAGAGAATTTATATGCTCTAAGATTTGCCTGGTTTAATCAGCTCTTGGCCTAAGGTAGGGTACTATTACTCCTTGTAAATCCTGCTGATTTATAAAAAAAGGATACCTGGAGAAAAATCGTAATTGCCATCTGAAGTATGTTCATTCATCACATAAAGATTTAACTTCGTAATCCAACATGCTGTGTAGTGACAGCTACAATCAGTTTCCAAGCAAGTTACTACTTTCCTGTTTAAATCCTATAGATTTACAACTGCAAAGCCAGATGTTACAGTTTCAGATTCAGAGAACTTTTTTTTTGAATCAAGGTGGGATAAAAAATACCTTTCAAAAGATGCTGACCATAAAATTAGTTGTCTCGTCTCTCACGTTACACTGCAGCAGCACGTATGTAAACTGCATTGCTAGTCTCAGTTGAAAGCTCCCAAGTGTTTATGTATTAGCCTTCAAGTTGTTCTCTAGGGTTCTTTTTTTAGCTGCTGTGAAGAACCAAACTTTCTCTAGTTTCACAAGACTGCAGGTGCAAGTCTGTTACACAGAGACCAGATAGTGATGGGCAGTGGGGAAGCAGAAGGGATAGCAGAAAGTGTCTGTTAAACAAAAAGTAGAGACACATGAAATGTTTTCAGTATTTGGAATGTCCAACTTTGCAGGCTTCTTTAAAATAAATTTAGAAACTATGGAAAGAGACTGCTAATCTCAGCGCCCACTCGTACCATTTTCCTCATACTACATCTGTCCAGCTTGGCTGTCAGATGTATAATAGGTTTGCCAGCCTAATTAACTTTTTGTCCCTACTGACCCAGGGCCTGATTTAGAACCTGAACTTGTGCTCTGAGCTCTTTGCTCAGGTGCAGTTTGACAGCTTGCAAGGCAGGATCCATCACACAGACTGGGACCCAAGCAGCATTCTGCTCTAACCCCAAGGAAAACAAATGTTAATAATATCAGATCAGTTCTTCCAAGGTTTTTTTTTAACTCCTACGAGTTAGTAGCACACCTCTGCAGAACCCTCATACACAGGCTCAGCTCAAAGTTCCTCAGCCCTGTGTACACCAGTAAGGTCTTACATGCTCATGGAATTAAACATACTCCTAGGAGCTGGCCCAGGACCCGCAACACACGCACGCAACCGAAAAACAGCATAACTCTCACGGTGGGTGTTTGAGTCTGGGACTCTGCGTGGCTCAAAGTCCTCGACAGCTTAATCAAGCTGCGTGAAACCCATCCCTGCGGCCTCCCGGAGACGCCCGGCCATGGCGGGGGTAAGCGCTCCGCCGCCGCCCGGCCCGAGGTGATCACACGCCCCAGGGCAGGCCGGAGGCGGCGAGGAAGGGTCCCCGCTGGCCTTCCCGGCACAGCCCCGCGTCCCAGACCCCAGCCCCGCGGCCGGAGCCGGGCAGCCCGGGGGCTCCCCGCTGCTACAGCCTCGGCCGCTCGCACCTTTCTCCCTCACAAAATGGCAGGTGAGGAGCGGGCGACGCGGGGCTGCTGCTGGCGCTGCCCGGGCAGCGGCACCATCCCCGGCTCCGGGCACCGCCACCCACGCGGGACAGAGGCGGCGCAGGACGGCGGGGCGCGAAGGGAGGGAAAAGCGTGGGAATGCCGGTGCCCGCCCGCTCCCCCGTACTGTCCCGTCCCCCGCCGCCGTCGCACTCACGATCTCCAGGAAGATGACGGCTCCCGAGTAGGTGCGCAGGATCTCCAGGCCGGAGGGCAGAGTGACCCGGGGGGGCGGGAAGTAGGCAGCGGGGTTGGGAGGCGGCGGCATGGACGAGGCTCCCCTGGGCAACATGTTGCTGTGGCGGCAGCTGCTGCCGAGCGCG
>JANHFX010009520.1:0-27046 GCA_027560015.1 Chloroceryle amazona
CTGTCAAATCACTTTCCAATGTATAAAGTCAGGCATCTTTGCCTTTCAGTGCTCAGTATCTCACCAAAGCAGACAGAATAAATCTATCTGTCCAAGTAATTTATTTCACATCTCATGTAAAGAAAAAAAAAAATAAATTAACTGCGAACATGGGGAGAAAAAATAAAACTGAAAGCCTACCAGCATTTTTAAGCAGAGAATTAATTTTTTCTTATCTTGGGTTAAACTCTACAGATGGGAACTAAAACACCTCTTATCCTTCAAGAGAAAGGCAAACTGAAGCTTATGCCTTGCACAAAATTAACTTCTTCTGAAGCTTGGCAGGACTGTAATTGAATGTGTTGAGAGTTTCAGTTCTCTTGAAACTGGGAAGCGTGTAGCAAACTGGAGCCTGTAACCAAACTGAAGATTTCTGAATGTGAGATTCTCTCTATCCTCACAAACCAAACTTTAACAATGGATCTATCTTTTTATTTCCAGTCAAAACTATGCTTCCTGCTCAGCTATGAAAAATCACCAATATAGGATCAAAAAAATCACAAAATAGGATCAAAAAGACTGAAGGGAAAGGCCAAAACTAACACACACACTATGCAGCTTTACACCATACCTTCTGAAAATCATCAAATTTCTTCTGTAGCACCTCCACCTGCTCTAGATCAGCACCCACTTCCTCACTGGTGAGTGCAGCTTCCTTCTCATTGATCCACTGTTGAAGCTCATTAGCTTCACGGAAGAGCATGAATTTTTTGCAGCTTTTTTCAAGCATGCCTTTACGTTTTTCTCCCAGTTCAAGAAGTGAGTGATACCTGGAACAAGCAGAAAAGGAAAGCAGAGGGCAGTCAGACTAAAATGAGCAGAGTCACAGTAGTTTACCAAGCACTGGTATCACCAAAGGAAGTTCTCCATACTCTGGGCTGTAACGTCTATACATCAAACTGATAACCATCTCTAAGTCTTTCTGTGGAAGCAGAGACTGTCATTTCCTGTCTATCCTGGTTTAAGACTGTGTAGAAAGGAACTGAGAATCTTTCATACTAAAGTGGAATTGAAACATTTCTATCCTGACTTGAGGAAGACATTGTTTGGAAGCCTGCCCCGACTGCAGATGTTTGCCTCAGCATACAGTTTTAGGTATTAAATACTTGTGAAGCTCAGGGGATCTGGGGCAAAAATTTCTTGAGAAGCAGACTTTACCTCAAAGTTGCTTTGCAATACTTCAGAGATTAACGTAATACCTTCACTTTTAATTCTCAAGAAATATATTCTCTATGAAAAGACAGTCAAGGCACAGCCAGTGAACACTGTTGCTTTGGATCTCCCACCAAGTTCCAAGACCTGAACATAAGTTTGAAACTTAATGTTCTAATAAAAACCAATCATCCTATAGAAATAAACTAATGCTTTTTCAGTGCCCAGTATGAACATTACTTTGTGATAAACCATAACCCCACCCTGCCCATCCTCTAAGACATTCATATGTAATGTAATACTTGGTATATACACTTTATATAAACAAACTAATATTTCTATCTGTATCTCAGAAAATGCAGGAGATGCTCAAGGTATCACTAAAGCCTCATCTGGTAAGCAGAATCAACATAATGGAAAATAACATCATCAACCAATTTAGCAGCACAGAGGAGACCAACAAGACAAGCAGCTGGCTGCACAGCTGGCTATAAAGAACACAACAAACACCACAACACTCATCTAAACTAAAACAATTCACAGGGCAAAAATTTCTTCCTTCATCACATCTCTTTGGAGCAGCTTTCCCAAAGAAAGAAACAAATGAAGGGAGAAGGAACAGTGACGGTATGGAGACAGCACGGTTTAGAAAGGGCTAATCCTACTCACAGTTCTTCGACCTGTTTCATACGCAGAGATACACTGCCGACTTCCTTAGTTATGAGAGTCCTGCACAGACAGAAGGAGCACAGCAAAATGCATGCAAAAAATTAGTCAGATTAACAAAAATAATGAAAGCAGCAGCTCCATCCATGGGTTGTCTGCAGTAGGAGATGGTTAAGAATTCACATTTAAATGGAGAAAATTAGGTGTCGTTCAGAAGCAAACAAAGCAAATCAGACCAGGAGTACAATTCACATAAGAAACCTCATCAGTACAGTTGAACTCTCTCTATAAGGTCTCCTCAATTCCTGATCATTGTGCCATGTGTTTGTAAACTGAAGGGTGGTCCCCTCTCCTTGGCTCTAAAATAAGGCACCTCTGTTCTAGTTCTTAAAACCAGCATGGAAACCTATTCACAAAGTTACACATTATCAAAATCCTGAACGATGTGCCACAATTTTCCAGCATCCTTTCTTCTCAGTGGTACAGACTTTGTAAATTTATTTTTTTTTGAGGGGTGGGGGTGTGCTTTATGGTCGCTTTGTTGCTTGGTTTGTTGTTTTTTTTTTCAAATCTAGAGCTAAATCTGGTAATTATTATATGTCACTGTAATAACTGGTGACTCAAAACAACTGAGTGGGAAGAAATTCTCATGTAGAATGACAGCGTAGCTGTGCAAACAGATGGGAGTATGCAGAAAACTTGCAGCTTTGGCTTCCAAGTAGCTTGATAAGATGAGCCAGTAGCTCCCAGCTATCACCCACAGCCCTCACTTTGGCTAATCTACAACTACCATGTGCTTCTGAATTTCATTACCAGGCAGCCATGCAGTTTTCTCTATCTGCAACAGCATGTTCCTTTTTAAGAAAAAACCAAAACAAAACAAAACCCCAAACCAACAGAACAGGAGGGGGGCACGGTTTAGCCCATGTAAGGGCAAAAAATAATGGCACCGTATTTCAGGAAAAAACCTAATGAGCTAGCACCAAAGTAGTCACAGCTCCTAAGGAGGTCACCTCCAGAGGCAGCCCTGTATAGGGAGGGTACTGTACTTTATGTAACAATTTCAGAAAGCTTTTCAAAACAGATCACACATCAAGCAGTGACGACTACAAATACAAGAGCTGCTTAGGACAGATATAACTCACAAACAAGTTTAAGTTGTTAAGTACAACAAAAAAAGGAACACATAAAATACTGAAGTCAGACAGCAAGTTGAGCTCTAGTGTCATGAGTTTAACAGTTAAAAAAATGGAAAAAGCAACAAGTAAAATCTAGAATAAGAACAACTGAATACAGTGCCCCTGGTAAAACAGTCCCTTGTTTTGCTCCAGTCTATTACTCCCTAGCGTAAGAGGCATCAACCTAAACTTCTGGCATCTGTGAGGCAAAATTCAAGCCAGCAAATGCTGGATGGGCTTCATATCTGATCAGTTAGATCTTACTGGTTGTCAATCTGCTCCTGCCGCAATGCTATGCTGCCTTGCTCTTCCAGGAGGTTCTCGCGGGACGCAGACTGGGCAGGATCAAGTTTTTTCACATAGGCAGCTGGTACAAAGCCCTGCCGGTCGTTAACTTCAACCTTCCACCAGTCCTGGAAAGAAAAAAAAACAAATAGCAACTGCTGTGAGAGTGTAAAGTATGCTGAGCAACTGAAAGCTGCAAATTAGAGGCTTCTATTAACACAAGGAAAACAGTGATTCTCACAACAGTTCGCTCTATTTATGGAGATCATTTCAATCAAACTGTCTCCCAAAGGCATCTGGGTCTTACTTCTATGTCTCCTCTTGTATTTGGTCAAAAATCCCTCCACAGCAGGGAATTAAGTGTTCCCACAGACTTATGCCCTACAGTGTATATTGTTTATCTGACTTAGAAACTGGCAGCTACAGGGGAGTCAGAAGAATAAGCTGAAGACGTAAGCTCAAGTGATGAAGAGGAAAATGAACTAAATGTGAAAATTCTTTAACTTATTTGAATGGTCTTATTAAAAACAAAACGACAAACCAATCAACCAACCAAACAAAAACAACCATCAACCAAAAAACAACCTGAATAAAAAACAAACAACCAACCCAAACCAAAACAGCTCCTCAGAACACACAAAACCAACTGAGCCAAGCAGCTCAGCACACCAGACGGCAAGAGTGTACCTTGTTGGTGCTGTTGAGTAAGGTGAGGATATCTCCCTTTTTCATAGTCACCTCCCGGGGGCTCTTCTCCTGGTAATCATAGAGTGCCAGAACAAGCTCTTTTCCAGTTTCATCATCTGTGGGAGCAACTTGTTGCTAGCAAAGAAGAAAGCACAAGAAAAGTGAGTTGTTCCATGTTTATTACAATCCATATAATTGTCCAAAAAAAATACTTTAGCCTTATACTGTAGCACCTTAAAATGGTTCTTGTTGAATTGTATGTAATACAGAGAGACTTCTTTTAGGTGCTGTCTGTGCACCTTGAAAACCACCCCATTATAATGTTTTCTTCCAATGCAACACAGCTGCCTGTTAGGATCATAAAAACAAGCCACTAGTTTTGAGAAAACCAAGTAACAGTCTACAGTACGTTCTCAAAACCAATTGTTATTAATCTTTTTCTTTACCTTCTGCTGACCCAAGAATTTTAGCAACATGATTAGCATCTTTCCTTACCCTGCATGACTGGGCCTGTTCCCTTAATGCCTGTATGCTACTGCCGTAAGCGGAAAGATCAGACATCAAAGCTTCATGTTTCTTCAGAAGAGCCTGAAAGTGAAAGGATAAAAACCACATGTACACCTAAGTCATTTTACAAATACTACCCTGCCTAAAATACATACTTTGGCTCCATACACAGGGAATGTGGGTTTTTCAGAGCTGCTAGTCTTGTGACTCTCATGAGAATAACTACTTCTATTTATTCACAGGGTAGATAGTAGTCCAAATGCTTCTGGTGCTTTTCCTCTACCTTATCTCAGAAACATTCTTTTGTTGTGACCAGGAATACCTCGTATCACTCTGGAAGTAGTGTTAAGTTTGAAAGTATGCCTTTAAACTGCACCTCAATTGGATGAAATGTCACTCAGCAGTGTCTGAGAGATGGTGTTTGGCCACAGAACGATACCAGTGAAGTAACTCCAGACAAAAAATTACTTCCAGACCAATGAACTGCTAAAAATCAGACTTGCATTGAAATGCAACATTAAATGAGGAATTTGCTGGTACTAGTCTCATTATACTTCACAAAAACCCTACACAAAGTGAATACAAATGTGAAGTTCTCTCACAATTGGTTTAATATACTGAAGAGCAATATTTCATGTGCAATAATTAAGAGAGAGGAAAAACTGCCATCTTTTGACCCCGAGCCAAAACTCAGCCCAATGCAGGAACATTCTGCCTTTTTGCTTAAGAATCCTGAAATTAGCAGCGTTCCTCAGATTTTTACCACTGAGCAAATTCTCACTGTGCTTATGCAAAACTGGTTCAAACAACAATCTCAAATACCTCAGCAGAATCTTCATCTTTTCCATAGTCTGTACTGCCCACAATGGGCTCCTTTTCCCTCATCCAGGATTCTGCCTCATTAGCATCAGCAAAGTACTGCTGAGCTTGCAGGGAATCCTCGAGGTCTTGTCGGCGCTGCGATGCTTTAGCTTTCAGAGAGTCCCATTTTTGGTTTAGCTCATTCAGTTTGATTTTCACATCTTCAGCTGCAAAGTGTCCTAGGGAACAGAAAGAGCCACGTGAAGGACTTCAGGAGACAGAAATAATACACACTGAAAGATGACTTGTACTTCTTGAAAGCCATAGAAAATAGATCCATTTAAACCTAAGTAGCCCATTCTGACTAGAACAATGAAAAGTACAACTCAGCTTGTCCTTTTACCTCAGATTGGAAAACACTGTACCTGTCAAACTCTACTAGGAATATCTGAATCATTAAGAGCAAAATAAGCAACTTCATAACATTTTTTTCCAACGTTGAAACAGGAAAGGTCATGTCTTTCCAGAGCAGAGTTTTGGCAACAGACAAATGATATTTCAGACATGCATTCTGAATCCTGCAATCAGGGAATTTGGTTTTTTTTCGTATTCGGGTGTTAGGAACACTCAGTCAAAAATAAAGACACATGCTTATCTAAAAGCAGGAATGACTCTTGCTGTCTTTGTGAAGGATCATCTCACACATCATGATTATGTATCTCAGATACAAGCCTTTAATAGACTTAAAATCAGGGACTAAATATCACAGGCACAAAGCTGTTGGATACAGGATTCATGTGTTCGTCAAGAGCAGATGGAGATCTGTGAAAATTGTGACATGTTCCCATCAAGGAATTTATTTTTATTTTCAGGTGAATGACCAGAATTTCATCCTGCTAGTAGGTACCTATTGCTTGGATAAGAACAGGCAGTAATTCTTAATTGTACAGGACCAGCAAATAAAGTCCTGCACAAAGACACTTGGATTTCTGGAAGAGAAAGAATTAAAAAAACTAAGCTTTGAGACATACCCTCTTCCACCATAGCATTTCCTTTCTGTGTGACTGCTTTAATGCGGGGCTCATGGCCTGCAATTTCTGCCTGCAAAGCCTGGTGCTTCTTTAGCAGATTCTGGACACCAATTAAGTCCTTGCCTGAAAGATATTAAATAGTTAACCAATTTCAGAGCCATCAGACCAAACAAAAGTTTCAACCAGTGCTAGACAAACTTGCAGAGTAACCACTGTCACAATGAAGACAGAGAACTGTGAAAACAAAGTTACCATTGGAACTGAAGAAGTAATGTAAGAGTTAAAGAACCAGGAGTATAGCAAATATGTAACTCCAGACAATATTATAATAAAAATTTCAGAAATTTCCAGGAAGAGTTCCATAAAGAGACCAGTTAGAACAGAACATTCTGACATCTAAATTCTGGAGATACCCAGATGGACCAACCTCGGTTTGTTGAAGCTGCAATAGGTTCTTTTTCCCTAATCCAGGTCTCTTCATCCTCAATGTCACGGAAAAGCTGCTGCAGTCGAAGAGAATCTGCCAGTTTCTGCTTACGAGCTACCATAGGATCCTTCAGAGCTTCGTAACGAGCTACTAAAGCTTCTTGTTTCTTCTTGATATTGTCAGCATCAAAGTGCCCAGCATCTTGGAACTGGCGTGCCTGGATGGTAATGCCGTCTATCCGATCCTACAGTTAATTCAGCAATAGCATCAGGTCAGAATTTCTGTAAGATGGCTGCAGTGACTGAAAACATCTTCAGGTCTTATCCAGTAAATTACATTGTGACAAAGAGAAGCTCAGCTGCATGCTGCCAGTGCAATAATTTTCCTAATAATTACATCCTAGATAATGATCAACACATTATGTAAATTAAATTGGTTTTAATCTGTCAATTTCATAAAATAAACAAAAGATTCTTGAAATTACATTAAATTTACAGATGTGCTACTCTGGACAAACCATTTTTCAATTGTTAACAATTGATAATTCCAGTTGTAGGCACCCAGATTTTGTTGATTTTCTTGCTGTGGATTTGCAAATGATATAACTATTTGCTGTAAAATTCCACATTATCTCCTCTCCATTTCTTAGAGCTACATTAAACCAAACTGAACAAGAACAAGCTGTTTGCAAATGGAGAATCAAAGAAGGAATTATTTCCTATGCAAAGCACAGCACATTTTTAAGTTGGTATTCACAGTACAAAATAATGCTGTGCTGTCAGCAGGTGACAGTATGGAATGATTTTATTTTCTCAAAAAGCTTATTTTTTTGTCAAGGTTATGAAGATATTGTTCTTAGAAACATACAACTTAAGTTTCAGTTCAAAATCATTTCTGATAAATAAACTGTAAGGTCCAAAGCTTCAAAAACTACAACATTACAGACCTGCTATGGTCTCTGGGATGACTACTCTTGAGTGAGCAGATCTAAAAGGGCAGGTAGAAAAATTATTTGCCTTACCTGATGGGCAGCAACATCTGCCTCCAGCAGAGCATGTTTCTTCTGAAGATTCTGAACACTAGTGAGATCTTTTCCATAATCATCAGAAGCCAAGTGACCCTCTACTTCATACAGCCACAGTTCAATGTCCTCCACGTTGCGATTAAACTGCTGCTGTTGATTTGCTTCGCGCAGTTTTATACCTGTTCAAGAAAGAGGAGAAGATGGCTTAAGTTTTCCCACTTCATTTTAATTCGGTTCCTGTCTTCTCCCAGCTAAACTCTCCAGAAAAAAGAATTGCTGTGTTCTTTTGAGCAAGTCATACCTTTGAGCTCAGTGGCCTCCAGAAGTTTTTTCCACAAGCTGATAACTTCATTCATGCGAGCTGCCACTTCATCAGATGCATAGTGATTGACATCAATCAGCTTCTGGCCAGCTTTCTCCAGGGCATCAATACGACTCTGATTAGCAGAAAGCTCCGCTTCAAAAGCCTGATGTTTCTGAACTTTACCTTGCAAGTTTGATGGATCCTACAGATGGAATAAAGAAAAAAATTAAAAATCAAAAATTAGTATCTATAGGTCTCTGAAGAATTTCTGAAATTGGGACTACATTCCTACACACACCAAGATGTCACTAGAGGATTTGGTTCCAAATATATGCCTCTGAATTCAGAACACTTAAGTTACTGAATGAGCATGATTAGAGTATGACGGGCAAATCCCCCCTGGGGTCAGGAATAAATTACAGTTCCTCCTGCAGTATTCGTATACTGCCTCCTAGCAGCAGCATTTTGGCTGGCACTGCTTCATACCATTACACTGATTAGATTAAGCCTGGTACTGCCTTAGAACTACTGTAGCATTCAGCTTTGTGTTTACCTTGTATGCCTCATCTGTTGCAGTCTTCATTTTTTCATTGACCCAACTCTTCAGCTCATCAGAGTCTCGGAAAAACTGCTGCAGATGGAAAGAATCTGCCAGTTGAGCCCGGCGGTACATAGCTCTTTCATGAAGGGCATTTCTGCGGCTCAGCAGCTGGAAAAAAAGTTTTTAAATTCTTCAACCTTGTAAGAACCATCACTTTATTAGTACTTTTGGGAGAGCTCTGTTGACTTCTCCTATATGGTAGTCATGCCATTTAGAATAATAAAGTAGAACGGGATTCAAAGCCTACAGTCCAAACCTACTTTAGATACTTACAGCATCTCTGCGTGTAGCAACGTCATCCATGGCATAATGGTTATTCTGAATCAATTTAGTAGCAAACTCATCTAAAGCCTAAAGAGAAAACAGGTTTCTGTTTACTCAGTGTAAAAGAAATTGTGTGACCTTACTTAATAGATTACTTCTCAAAAGTTTATCACAGTAAAGCTAACAGAAAGCCATTAAGATAGCTATTTTTAAACCCTTTTTTGTCTGTACCATCATCTTACATGTGGAAGAGCACAGATTTTGGATATTTACTCACACGTGTGCTGGCATAATATGTAAGCACTGGGTTGCTCAGGTTTGTGAGGCAGCAATTGAGCCCTTTCCTATCTTTTCCCCTAGTTTCCACTTTAGACACAACATACATGAGTTAGAGATAATACATCTCACATAACAGTGAATCATTCTGCACAGCAAACCTCATCCTTCTCTGCCATCCCAGCAGTGTCTCCTCCCCAGTCAATAAATTCACTCATTTGATTTCTTGCCCAGTCAGTGGTCACTAATGTAAATGTCTTACTGTGATTTTCTCCTCTTGGGCACTCAGGGATTTCTCAAAGTCTTCATGCTTCTTTAGAAGAGCCTCCACACTATCCAGAGAATCACCAAGGTCTTCATTCAGCAGAAATGCCTAAAGTAAGGAAACAAAAGACGTTATGTTTCCATGCTCAGCTGCTCTAAGTCAACTCAAGGAAGGGCAGTGATGTTTCTTACTATATGGTATTATTTTAAAGTAAAGGATGATGGACTGGGATGCTGTTCCCTGGATACCTCTGTATACCTGTAACAGCCAAAGGTTAAGGATAATTCTTCTGAGCTTCTTATTCAAAAAGCATTTTACAAGCGTTAACAGACAAAAAAAAGCAATCTCAAGCCAAACTGTCACAACTAATAGTTACAGTATTAGACAGAAACAGACACTGCAGCAGCTCGGGCAGTCAGATAACTAACCCTGCTCACTAGTTCACGTTTAGTTTATGAACTCTGGAGAGTTCAAGGATAACACACTCACTTCTTGCTTGCTCATCCAGTTGTCAACTTGTTCAGTATCCCTGTAGAAAAGCTGCAGATCCATGCACTGTTCGTACTGTTGTCTGCGAAGCTCCCACAGTTCTAGCAAGGCAGATCTTTCAGCTGAGAGGATGGTCAGCTGATGGATTGGGAAGAGGAATATATAATAATTTTATATAACATTCCGGTTCATTTCCATCTTAATGTAAAATCAAGTTGTGATGCTGAAAAAGCCGTTAACACTGGACTGAAAATTACCTCCTATGGAAAGAATCATTCTCCTGTCACTGATGTCCACCTCCTCATACAGGACAAGTCTGTTCTCAGCTTACCAAGTTTGAGTAGCGGCTATAACCTTCTGCCTTCAGCCAGAAGCCCCTCCTTTTCCACATTAAATCTACACAGAGATACTTAGGGGATGATCGCTCTTTTTGGCTGCAAACCTACTTATAAGAGGAGCTCTTCAAGCAAATCATGCTGCTTTCCCAGACTCTGAAATGTCTTTGACCCACTCTCAACTCAAGGCACTTGAACTGATTGACCAGTGTTTTAACACACGGACTTCGTAAGAAGCCCCATTAGTTGGAAAACCAAAATTTAGAAGTGCTAAATATTTACTGACACTTCTGATACCAAACCTAACTTAGCTAGATAACACATTTTTCTTTTGGAGGAAAGACATATCAATAATTTCTAATAGATAGTACTAACAGTCCTAATAGCATCTACTAATACATAGGCAGAAGCTGACAATCTGAGAATGAAAAGCACACACTACCTAAATGCAGGAAAAAAACCCCTGTAATCTAGAGGAATGATAACTTTGCAGCTTATAATCTTAACAAGAAATGAACTTTTAAATTAAGGGACACAGAAGAAAGAGACAAAAAGTTCTTCTAGGAGCTGTGGCTCTCAACTTACCTTTTCTTTAACTTCATCAGAAGCATAGTGCCCAGCAGCAAGCAAAGCCTGGCCAGACTCGTCAGCAGATTTGAAGCTATCTTCATGGGCATCAATTTCTCCCTATGAAAAGGATGTGAATAAACTTTTACCAAATTTCATCTTAGAATAGTGTCAGATTATGACAACTGCTATTGAAAATAACAGAGAGACTACTGTCTGGATACCCAAAGAACAAACACTCAACTATCTTTAAATACATTACACTTAACCTGAGAACTAGGATGAAACTTATTACCTTACAATGCAGATAGGAAGTATAAATTTTATGTTAAAATGAAACTAAAGGTTGTTTTTAAGCTGCACTCTTTCTGCTTACTTACAGCAATTCCTCGTGATGAGGAACTAAGACAGCCATTAGACCAACTGACTGCTATCAGGTCTATTTTATAAAATATCAACATAAACCTTACTAAATACTTAACTTATTCATGTTTATCTACTATCAAGAAATAATGTAAAAATTTTAAATCAGGAGAGCAATCTAGTACTGTGTTAGTTGCATGATGAATGCAGACTGGATTCGGCCATTATACCCTGTATAACCATCATACCTTATGTTCCTGATGTCTATCTAGAAGGGCCTCTGCTCCAGCCACATCGTTGGCAAGCTCATCAGCATTGATCAGAGCCTTCATCTCAGTCACCCAGCTGGTGAGGTCTCGGAAGTCGGCAAGAAAGCGCTGCAGCCTTAGGAAAGCAACACAAGAAATGGTTGGGAATAATCTGTTTGCATAGTTCCTCCATCCTGACCCCAAAGAAAGGGTTACAAGGATTAAAGCTGTTCCTCAGATAGAAACAAGACAATACCAAAACGCAATCGGAATGTTAAACAACTAAATATGTTCTCAATCAAAAAAAAGAAGCCTTTTAAGTTACAAAAGTTCAAAATCTGTTTCTTAAAGACATGTTTTGAATAAAATAGGAATATTCCTAACTACAAGCTTGTATGTTGAAGACAACGGAAATCAAAAGATAGTTCTCAGAGAGTTTCAGGATAGCCCATGGGACTGCTTCTGTCACAACCACAACACAGTGGGGGGAGGCTGGGGGAGGAACTGACAGAAGTTTCAACTGCACATGCCTCAGCCTTAAAACAACAAGCAACAAATTCTCAGGTTCCTTTCAGCATGCCTTTACACTATTGCCTTTGGCATGTGCTGAACACTTATCAGCAGAAGTGATCAGTTTCTGTCTCCCTTTTAAATTTCCTGATAATTGAAGTGATTATTACAGGGAAGGCAGAGGAAGAACGATTACTTGTGTGGGTCTCTGCTACCATAAATCTGGCATCATAGAAGGGAACAAAAAGCAGAAAAACAAAACCAGAAAGGATGTAAACTAACCACCATATTAGGGCAAGGTGCTTTTTTTTATGGCTTTTCAATAGGGATCTAACAGATAATGTTTCATAGACAACCAGGCTACTACAGAAACAAGATCAGATGAAGACAAATCCCACAACAGCAAAGCAACTATCACAGAAATGGGTACTTCAGTCTAGGACAATACATCAAACAAGACACTGTAATTGAGTCTTCACAGAGAATCATAAGGCATCTGTAGTGAATAATTTGTAATACATGTTATTAAACACAAAACCAAAACACCAAAGCTAAAACATAATCAGTACTTCAACATGCAGGTTATCAACTCAGATGGGAGAAAAAGCAAACCTCCTAAACCATCAAGGTATCTGTCAACATACCTGATCCATATCCAGACACTGACCAAAAGCTGTAAGTCTTTATTAGATAAATATTGTACTAGAGTAACAGTTACTGTAAAATATTATTTGGTGAGCAGGACTGCTTCTGAAAACACCAAGATCAGACAAAAATTTTGGAAACATCATCCCCTTCTCCTCAAATCTGATTAAGGAAGAAAGGTCATTCCAGGATGACAGTGCTCCTACCTGTAGGAGTCGTTAAGGCGAGCATGCCTCTCTGCTGCCAGAGTTCGGATCTGCTCCCAGTTGGCGATCAGCTCCTCCCGTTTCACTTGAATTTGAGAAGCATTTATTGGGTGAGACTGCTGCAGACGGTCAGCTTCTGCACAAAGGGCCTTAACCTAAACCCAGTCACAAACAGTGAGTAAGATTCTTGTCTTTTACCAGCAGGTAACCTCATTTAAATTGTAGGTAAAGTGCATCTCATATGGTTACCTTATCTTCCAGAGCTGCGAGATCTCTTTCCAGGCCCTCATGCTTACGCAATAAAGCCTGCACACTGGCTAAGTCTCTGCCAAAATCATCTGAGGCCATCAACTGCCCTTTCTCCTTAATCCAGCTGATTGTTTCATCCACATCCCTTCAAAACAAAGCACAAATTGAAAGCAGTCTTGTATGGAAAAAGGAAGAAAGTGGGATGTTTTCCTGTCTGTATGCTAGATGTACTGCTATGTAAACCCAAATATATAAACACTGCAGCCAACTACAGTCAACCTCTAAAAAACCAAACAAACCCAAAGCCCTAAAATAAATAGGACTTTTTTTTTTAAATATCAAAAAACCTTGAAGCGTATTGGCTGGCCATTTCTCAGATGGTGCCACCAGATGTGAACAAGGAATTTTAGTACCACTGAGCCAGTAGGTCCATTTCCCACTCTGCACCCTTTTCTGATTTAATAACAGCAAATTTCAAAATGCTGCAGATGGAGACAAGGAAAAGACACTGCTCAAAGACCCCCGGAACAACTGGACTGACATCCATCTGTTGACTAAAACCAGAGTCCTTTTAAGGCTCATCTAGGATAGAACTGAGGGGAAAAAGCCCTGAGGAAAGGGAAGCAGTACTGCCATTAGCAGGAATGAACAAAGCTGCCAAGTGTTGGAAAGCTGAAATGACTATTCTAAGGTAATTCTAGAACAAGGTCCTCAATTCAACAAATCAGGAGGACAAGTAAAAGCACAAATAGAACAGACAACAGTAGCTCTTCTCACACTACTGTATGCAGCCAAATGCCTCATTAAACACCCACACAAATATTACATCACTTCAGCAGATCCAGTCAAGATCATACCTGTTGAAGCGCTGAACTTCAGCTGCCCCAAAGAGTTTTCCTTGCCTCTGAAGGGCAAGCCCCTTAAGACGCTGCCAGCTGGCATTTACTTCATCCTGTTTGGACTTTATCAGTTCCTCTTCAGGGTGCTGCTCCTAGCGAGCAAAGGAAAAGTGCTATTTCATATGTTCTGTGGTTTTACATTCATTGACAAAACCTTGAAACACCGCTGGTTTTCAAGAGATCAATTTATAATTACTGTACTTTCCAGATGATTACTCAGTTCGATAGTTTCCCCGAAATCTCACTGGGTAAACATTCACGACTCTTATAGCAGTTTAAGTCTCACTGTTCTAACCAGCCAACGGGAAGAAGGCTGTAAACACTACCTATTTTTTTTTTTCTGGAATGCAATACTTCCTGCCTTGTCTCCATGCTTGATCAAGCCCCAGCAGAGAAGATATATTAATCCTGGTTGTCCAAGGGAAATACATTTAACCCTAACTACAACAGCTTCTCTTCCTAATTGCTACTCTCCACATTGTCAGGAATGTTCTCAGCTGTGTCAGTTACTCCAGCTGTTCAGCAGAAGAACAAGTGAATCAAAGGATGACCATTTAAGATTAAGATAGCCAAGTGTCTAAGCACATGTAGATAGTGAAGCTTAAAGATCTGCTACCAAACCAGAGGAAAGAAGAGAGGAAACTGCAGTTAAAAGCTTACCACATTTTACCAGACTTGCCAGGAGATCATTTCCACACAAGGAATGTTTACCTGGATAAGTTTGCCAGCAAATTGGTTCACTTCATTTACTCTTTCCTCGTGAGCTGCAAGGTCTGTCTGGAATTCTTCAAATTTCTTTTGCAAAACCTCAACATGCTCTAAGTCCTGCCCAAGCTCTTCTGAGGTCACTATTGCTTCCTAGCACATCAAGAAACAAACAAACAAAAGTAAATTTCAGCATATCCTCTGAGAAATCACTACTAAAAATCAAGAAGCAAACCATCCCAATTTTGAATAGGTCAAAGACAGTCGCAATCACTGTACTTAAGTCTTATTTAAATCTACAAAGTTTTGCCCATTAAAATCCACTCCCCCCTCAACACATTTCCATTACTAGAGAAAACATGCAGGATCACTTTTTTCTTCTTGATTGAATACAACTATGGTAAGTTTCCTGTGCATGATTATTGCTGCTACAAGAAGAAAGAAAATATGCACAGAAAAAACATACTTTTTAAAACCACAAAATAATTGCCCATGCTATTTCAGAGTACACATGGTGACCAGAATTTGTTTACATTTTCAGATTATTTATGGGCATTGGCTGTAGGCTTCTGATGCAAGATTTCTTTATAAAATTGCACTGTCATATTCAGTAACAGTTATGCAGGGTTTACAGTTTGAACCCACAGTGACATGAAACAGCAAACCATCATTAAGAAAACCTGCACGATCATTTTGTGGCTTTTTTTCTTGATAATGTGGTTTGTGGTCTGTTTCCTCAAAGTATCAAGAGCCAACAGTTCTGCAGCTAATGTCCTTACAATGTATATCTAAAGATACTCCGATCGTTAAGTAACAATGGACATGCTGCTTGCTGGCGACTTCGCTAACAGATCATTTAGAACACTCATAAAACCCATTTGCTTTTACATGCTGCAGATTTCCCTTACAGGAAACTTGAATTTGACTACTGTGAGGTGGTCTCCTCAAAGCAAAGAAATAATCGACTGTGTTTAACCATGCTTTCCAACCTGCTGCCTTTCTCTTAGTCTAGTAACCTTTTCTTGTGGCTGCTGAAGAAGGAATAGTATTTTGCATCCCAACTGCTTATGCAATATAAATAAACTAAATAAAACGTATAGATGCCTTGAAAAGCTCTCTGTGACTACCTGAACTGCAACAACTATGTGTTGACAGAAAATTTCCACAAACACACACATCAAATTTCCCATCAAGAACACAGTAAAGGCAGGTAACAATATACACAGTAAAGGCAGGTAACAATATACCTTGTCATTGATCCAGTCCAAGACATCTTCACATTCCCGTAAGTATTGCACCAGCTTCTGTGCTTGCAGCAGTTTGACTCCCTTCTCTCTCATCTTTTCCAACAGCAGTTCCCACAGTCGGTGCAGCTCCTGCAGCCGAGTCTACAACAGTAGGATGTTGTTATTAAAATCCTGTATCAGAGAAGATTTTAGTTTTATTCCATTCCTGATCTTTTCTTTTACCCCCTGAAGTTGTACATCCTAACCTGACTTTAGACAAAGAGTGGACAAACCTGGAAACAATTTAACCTCCAAAATTAGAAATTACTGAATATTTACACACTTTAATTAATTAATTGAGTGGTCAAATAGTTATGTTTACATGACTATGAGGTAAACATTTTGAGATAAAATTTGATTTAAAAGCTATGTTAGCGTGAAGTCAGACCAACAATTTGCTCCTGTCCCATTCAAATGTTCAGTTTTTTAGATGGAAGTCAACCCCCAACAAGTGAATCACATGTTCGTTTGGAGATTTATTGTTATTTAAAGATGGCACATTTTGTTTCAAGTCAAACTTGGGCCACTTTACAGTATTTTAACCATTCTCTTAATCACTTAATCTATTTAGACACCACTGTTAAGTAACATAATGCTGAAATACCAGGAGCAATTACTTGCTTTAATATTGAGTCTCTCTGGCTGCACTTTTGCCTTTCAAAACTGTTGGGAGCAACCATAAATTTTGTAGACAAATAAGAGAAAAACCACACTCCCACACAGGCACACAGCTTGCAAAACAGGAAAGTATCTGCTCCACCCATCATCTACAGCGCTTTGCTCATCGAGATTTGAAACTTGAAAGTCACGCCAGAGAAGCTTTTGAACATCAGCATGGGCGGATACCCATTTAATCCACTTAGTTCAGTTAGGTAGGTTTCAAAGGAGGAAAGAGCTCAGGCTGTCTCCTAGCACTGCCCAAACAGAGTGCAAGCTGTCAACCAAGGGAGAAGGAAGATGTTGCAAAAAGAAGTTGCACTGCACAGCCAGAAGTTTCACCTACTCGTATGTGGGACCCAACTTGGGTAGCTGTTACTATTGGGCGCTGTGCAGTCCGGTACGGCGTGAAAGACTGAACCATTGAAAGGAAAATTACCACACAAATAACTTATTTTGAACAGCTAAGGCACAGTATTATTTAAGATCACCCAACTGCAAAACATTTTTTTTTTCTATTGGTGGTGAAGATTATACCATCACAATGACATTTCTAAAACGACCATTACCTTAGAGTTTTTATATTATATGTATAAAAAAATCTGCTTTTCTTAATTACAGTGAAATGATGAACATATCAGTTAAGTTTGATAATCATTACAAAACTATCACAAGAGCTCTCCTTTTGAAAATTTTTAACAGTTCACATCCAAATCTTATAAAGGAACAAGTTTTAAATTACTTCTTTGAATTAAAGAAAAACACACCCATAAACAACACTGACAGAGCCAGAAGCAGCAGACCTAATAAAATGAGTCCTAGAGAAGAAGCTGGTATGCAGAACAAAAATTAAGTGTTTACTGGGGGAGTACAGACCTGAGTGTACATTGGAATGAGATGTCTGAAGTTTACTGGTACAGTTGCTTGTGTTACTTACAATTATTGCAGAATTAAAATGCTATGTATAAGCAAAAAATGAGTGGTGAAAATGCCTGGCAGCAGGTCTCGTGAGTTTGCTGCTTCTTGATATTGTGCCATTTTGGGAAGAACCACAATTAATTAATTGTAATGTAATTAATTATCTTCCTTGTGACTTTCAACACATCATAGCATTACTGATGATTTTCCTGTGCAAGTTCCTGGACTCTACTGGCAGACAGCTCACCTCAGAACTGGATCCAAGAAAAGATATGAGCTGAGTGCTCATGAAAGAGAAAAACATCTGTAAGCTTGAAAAATACAAGATCTCTCATGATTTCACTAATCAAATACTGCAGAATTTTTAAAAGTGTTTTAGAATACAGGGTTATCTGTACAATCTGCACAAAGCATTTGAGGAGAAGCCTGTAAGAGGCAAAAAAAAAAAAAAGAAAGAAAGAAAAAGAAGTTTTAACACTCACTCTTATGGTTTCAGATGCAAAATGGCCTTCATTAATCATCTGATTTCCAGTCTCATCCAGTTTAACAATAGCCCCCGAATTGGCCTGCACCTCAGCTTCAAAGGCTTGGTGCTTCTGCAGCTTCCCCTACAAATGAAGTATCACAGAGCATGACTGAGATTTAGTGCACAGCCCTTCTCCACATTTCCCAGCATCAAGGTTTTCAGTGCATTTTATGCATATTCAGTCCTGACAAACAAACAAACGATAAAACAGCACCTCTGAAATCAGATGTAATATATATTTCATGGGTGGAATCAAACAACCCCATTTTAGTTATTTCATTATTGCACTTTCCCTAGTACATCAGTGTTCAAACATCTGAGACCCATCGACTCATTCCACTCTCAGAGCAAGTTACAGTTCTGCGTTTGTTCTGTCTATCCCAGCTGACCTGGTACGTCCAAAAGTTAATAGTACAGGAAAGATAAAATGGCAGCAGGACTTGCCTGTAAATTGCTTGGGTCTTTGTAATTTTCATCAGATGCTATCTGCAGTTTCTCTTGGATCCATTTTTCAAGCTCATCTGCATCACGCTGGAAAAACTGGAATCGATATGAATCCTCGAGTTTTTGGCGCCTTAGAGAAGATAGTTCCTTGAACCTGTGGTAACGGTCCAAAACTTGTTGACGCCTTTCTTGGATATCTTCTGCTGTTTCCAGCACTTTTACACCACTTGGATCCATTTTCTGAAAGTCAAAAAAATAATAAAATAAGAAATTTTGTTTGTACAATAAAACAGTTGTCAGGTAGAAAGAGATCCATGAAAGAAAACCCTGATTTTTAAACTTGTATGTGGTTTATGTACATTCTGACTCTGCAGGTATGTATATAAAATATAAATATTATACATATAAATAAAAGCACACTTCTAGCAGAAAACAATGGGAAAGGAACATTTACAAAGATATTTAGCATCTAGTTATTTTGAAAAATATGGCTGCAGTCATATAAAGGCCATGTCATCTCAAACTGTAACATGCAAGTGTCTGATGCTAAAAATGTGGGCTTGTGCACACCTATATATGGAGATATACAGACAGAAAATGTTTCTGGTACAACATATAAAATCTGGAAACATCAATTTATCCATATTGAGTATTTTAAATAAAAAGTAAGAATATTATTGTCCTTTAAATAATAGTCCACGTGTATATACATATATTATACACACACAACTATGTGACACATCTCCTCTTTGTTCTCTCAGACAATAAAGTTACAAACGCACCCTGACACTCCCTACACAGCCTTTCAAAAGCAATCCAGAGGCTCATGGTGCCTCACAGATTTGACCTTAGGAAAGTCAGTCAAGGAGCATTTTGTCCAGCATGATCTCACACTGACCACTTCAACCGAAAACCCCTTTAAACACTAAAAACTGTCGTTCCCACGGACAGCGAAGAACTGACTACTGCTCTGCTTTCTCTCCTGCCTATTAAAGTTGGGATAACTGTTAATTTTCAGTTCCTAAACTTTCATAAAGCAATTTGATTTTCAGTGAGAGATCTGTGCATGAGAACAGAACTGTAACACAAATTTTAAAAGTAGTATCATTCTTGTCATCGCGGTTTGGATATTTACCCACTTATTTGACAGCTGCATATATCAAGAAGCTGTTGTAACAAACATTCCATGCTTGAACAATTATGCAATTAATGTCTTGATGTACAGATCACTTCATGCTTCTATTATAAATTCTGTAAGCATCAAGCTAAATATACTTATTATCAGACCTATCAAAGACAGGGAATAAACTCAGTCTACAACTGCATACTAAAAGAAACAACCAACCTCTTAAAATACATGTTAAATGTTGTTATTTAGTTATTAGTTAACCTCATGCTTTATTAGACAAGTCTTGCATAGTTGTACAAAAACCTCCACAGGTTGGAAAGCAATCTATACAGCCCTGTTTGCTGTTTGGTTTCCAAGCACTTGTAAAGGGCCCGGCTGATAGAAAGGAACATATGGGGGCGAACTCTTGCATTCCTGAGCAATCTCCAAACAGTCCCACCCTGCAAGAGGACAGCCATTGCAGCAGCGGGCGTTGCTCCCGTGAACTCTGAGCCCCAACTGCATTGCGGCAGTTTAAGGACAGAAAGAAAATGCAACTTCGCTTTCTCTTCCAGGCCTGGGCGTTTCACTCATTATTGTCAGAGAGAGCAAGGAAAAAAAAACCCATCCAACTCTGTGTAGACTGTATTATATAAATGAAGTCCAGGTTTCATCTGGCAGTGGTGCCAAAGGCTCCATTTGATTAGTGTATCTGAGTATTAAAAGATCAAAACCCTGAACATAACTTGAGCTCAGCTGCAGTTGTTTTTTCAAGCCCCATTTCAAACAGCCATTTCCCTCCAGGAGAGCAAGTTATTGCTACAAACTTCCTTTCCTGTGCTGTTCACTGTTTGAATTTGGACAAGACTTCTTTTAAGCTGCATGGCATTCAGTTATATCAATGTGGCAGTTGGCACTGCAGGACTGCGGCCTGTCTCTCCACTTCACTCTGGTTATGGGCATTACTGGGAGAAAATTAAATCCTACTCAGTCTTTGAAATCCTGTACAGTCTTTTGCTGACATATTTCAGTATTCAGAATAACCCCAGTGTTTTAAAGTAACTTTAAATTAAGTTGGGGGTTTTATTATTATTAAATTATGCAGATAAGTAAATTATTAAAATAATCATTTAAATTACTTTTACATTTTAAAAAAACAAATCGGAGACCTCTTGTAATTTAGCCTTGTAGCTGGCCTGCCTCTCACCACACGTCACGCAATCTGGCTCATCTTTTTGCTGGAATTCGTTAAAAGAAAGGCTCCTTTTATAGCTACAGTAAGTCGAGCTAGTCAATTGTAAAAGAAGTGCTTTGGTCTAGCAATAATAGACTGTTCTTTCCTGCAGCAGATCAGCTGACGTCAGCAAGTCTGTGCTCAGCCAGAGCGCGATCGGCAGTCACTGGGGAGCTCTGAACTCAAAAGTCATCGATGCTGCAGAACGACGCAGCCTACCTCCGATGGTTTCACGCTCCACCTGCAGTACCCCCTTCGAAGCAGTTCTCCGAGATGTTTCTAAGCCTTCTTGGTTCAACTACATCATTCGAAGGCATCCAGGACACAAGCCTGTGCCCCTTGCAAGAGAACCGCCAACAAGAAGCGGCACTTTCTGTCTTAACGTGAAGAATACAGCTTATGTTGGGATGTGGACGAGCGTCCAGGCCGACCCCAGATAACCGGCCTCGTCCCAGGCGCTGGGCACAGAGACAACATTCCCCACATCGCTGCTGCCTGCGGCCCCTCCCAGCGCTGCCTGCACCGGCTGATAAGGTCGGGCAGAGCCAACCTTCCAGGCGGTGCGGGCAGCAGAACAGCACCTTGGCCTTCCGGACAGCCCGGGCAGTGCGTCACGGCCAAGGTGTCCCCAAAACAGCGGATCTTAACTGTCCCGAAGGCATTTGCCACTGTACTTTTATGCTGTAAGACTAACTTCAGAAAGCCACTCGTCAGCTTACGTTTAACTAAAATAAAGAATCAACAAATGTTTCTCCGCCCTGTGCCATTGTGGTGGTATTAAAAAAAAAAGCCAACAAAAAATTAAATGTAGGATCAAAAAACAATTAAAACAATCTTATGCTCTCATCCTTCAATCTAAAATGATTAGCCTTCCCCAGATGATACAAATTATACACAGGGTACACCAAAATTTGTATGGGAATATAGAACCCTGGATATTTATAGACACTGCAGTGCAACAGCGATGATGTCAGCAACACCATTGAAGTTCGGGAAACAGCGGTATCGAGGTGGGTTAAACAGGAATTACAGCGGTGCCGCTGGGGCTGACACACAAGAGCTGTCAGCACTTTCCTTAGCAAAACACATTTTCAGGGGTTTAAGAACTCCAGTGTAAAATATATTCAGCACTATACCGAAAATTTTAGCGTATTTTTAAAAATGATTACATGAAAAATTGGACTCCTTTGCCTGAAAAGCAATCGGACGTCAGTATATACAGATCACTATCTTAAGATGTAGTAAAATAATGACTTTCTCTTAAGACAAGTCCTGATGTGTTCGCTACATTCAGCATACGTGACCCGATTAGTAGCCTGCAACACGAGCACTTTCGCTATCAAAACACTCCTGCTCCCCAAGTACACACACACGAGTAGCTTGATGCTTTTTTTTGCATTCATCTTAAGTCTTGTCAAAAGAACATTTAACTGGCATTGCCTACTCCCTCCTGCCCCCTTCCTGGGAATGAGAATGGATTTCTGATCTTCCTCCTTTAAGCAAAAAAATAAAAAAATTTAACACTGGATGTGAAAATAACCTTCAAAAGGAAAGGACGGAGGAAAAAGAAATAAAAACAAAACAACCCAAACATATGTTTTTCCCAACTTTCACTTCTTCCATTCACAGCTTCCTTAAAGCACTAGGGAAGTAAGTCACTATGTACGTCTCAAACACAAGACCACCAGGACCGCCTGGTTTAGCGCTTGGTTAGTGGGTACGGGTACTGCAGGTAAATAAAAGAGAATCCTTCTGGGAAGTATGTGCAGCGCTGGCTCCAGCTCCTGTGGAGGGAACTGCACAAGCAGATTGTGTTACAAAGGAGCATGTGAGGGATGTCATAACATATACTCTATTCTAGAGATTGAAAATACTATTGAGACAAAATTAATGCCCGGTTATTTGGTTTGTTATTCATTTAAATCTACAAAATAAAAATTAAATAAAAAAAAATCAAAAATAAATCTACAAAACAAAGATTTTTAAGGGTGGACTACGTGCAGCAGAACCCTGCGTCCAAATACGCTTGGTTTCTGTTAAGGAAGGTCACCTACAGCCTCAAACCTCTACAAATTCCAAGCCAGAAAAAATAAGTCAAGTGCTGCAGCACAAAAAAACAAGACATGTTGAAATCGCTGCTTAATGCCACAGACTCAGACAGACTAATCACAGTGCAGGTAAAATTCAAATACGCCTCAAAATTTAAGTATGTATTACAGGGACACAGGAAAATGCAGCATTAAAAGAAAAAAAAAAAAAAAAAAGAAGACAGGTAAATTACATCTGAAATAAAGCAGGCTGCAGAGATAGTGACGGAGGCTGATTGGAAGGTTTGTGCGCAGCCTTAACTATCCACTTTTGAAACACAGAAGCGGATTAAAGACCTGATCATTCTTAGGCATTTAGTCTTAAAAATTTAATTCCACTATTCAAATAAGAGCGATTGCTTATCTGAATTGGGTGCCTTTATGTACAAGGGATTTTTTGGCTTTATTCTGGTTTTAATATCACCACAGACCTTTGATAAACCTACGCAGGGCTGGCAAGGACTGCGCTCCGCCGAGACTCCTGAGAAAGCAAATTACCTTGACTGCATTGCAGGAATGCAGAGTTTACAGGTAATGGGATAGAATTAACCCCAGCATTTTTCATTCCCATTTGTTATCTTTTAACTGCAATTTTAATTGTTGTATAAACATTTACATTACTACCAGTTCCAAATAAAATCTAGTTGCCTGTGTTACTCAGCTGAAGTGTGATCCATATACACTATTTATTTTACCACTACTGAAGAGAAAAAAAAAATCATAGATATATGAACAGTTACACCACAACAATGCAAGGATTATAAATCTCTGCAAGTGAATGGAACAGGAACCAAAGCCAACTTCAAATGCATAATGCTCTACAGTGCAAATATCATTATGGTTGATTTTTAGATGCTTTAAGTAAAAAGACACTGCTCGAGTAATTTTTAAAACAAAAATCTCTTAGAAAATTAATCCACATCAAAACCCAATCACACCAAACTGTAACTATAAAATGTTCACACACCATGCATCACAGTCAGGAACTAGGAAAATTCGAAGTATTAAAGGAAAGGCAAATCAGACTCAGCACTGAAGTACAAATAAAGCACCTGCTATATAGATCAAACTCTCAAACGAATGGCTTTTTATTACAAACAGGTCACTGCAATAAAGGCAGGCACGTACAGCAATGACACTTCATGCATTATGTAAAATACCTGGACTTTGACTTTACGAAACGATGACAACATGATGGAGGAATGTAGACTCTAAAAGGGAGGGGGAAATCAAGATAACGTTCAACTAATAACTAGCATAAGGACATGGCTTAATTACTTTTCTTTTCCCAAATTCTAATTCCATCACAGTACACATTTCATACTTTCCTTTTGGTTCCTTGCCACATACAACAATTTGGCATTACTGTCACGCAAGCTATTGCGAGCGACAGACCTCCCTGTACAAGAAAAGGTTACAAATATCAACAGGAAAGCTCAATTAATTTGGCATGAATTAACATTTCCAGTTAGTTAAAATAACCCACCCTACCATAAACTGAATTTCAAAACAGAAAGCAAAGCAAGTCACCTGCACTTGGCAAATGATACTTCTTTCTACAGTATATAATCAAGTGTTTTGGTTTAATTTAAAGACACAAACTCAGTAAGTAGGTTTTTGAATATAAACATCTCCAAAGACGTTTATTTTCAATTACCACAGTAAAAAAACGAACAAGTAGCAGCTGCAACAAAAGGTATTTTTTGAGATGGCTAAACACCTCTCAAGTGCAACAAACCCACTGGATTCTTAGCTGAAAATTTCCTTGCCTCCCCTATCCCTACATTTTCCCCGCGAGCACGATGTAATCCCCGAAGCAGCTCACGGACAACTGCAGTTATGTGCCTTTGTGCCAGCTGAAGCTAACGCATATCTCTCGTGGCTTTCGCATAGCTCAACGCGTATCAGTTGCGGCGGCGAGGAGGCAGCTTGTCACTCCATTCGATCCACGGTCAGCCAGGGGAGCACAATGCTGGGCTACGCTTGGCAGGCTCCAGCCACAGCATCTGCAGTCTGTTCCACCCCATTTTTTCTGCTGCCTACACTCCAGGGACAAATGCAAAAAAACAAACTCCCACACTACACTAACAGGCAGCAGAGAAAACAGGAATTCATATTATTTCCTCCAATGCAAGGGAAGCAATTAGTTGCCCCCTAAAAACAACATATTTATGAATAAAACAATTACAATGCCAGAAGTAGATGATACCAAGGCAGCAAAGATAGTAAGTTAAATAACTAAAGTTAGTTATAAATGCAATAGTTGAGAAATAGGAAATCCACACCAAGGGGTATGACCCTGTCTCAATAGATTTAAGGCTTCTCCTACCTTTCTGCCATGCATGAAAAAGAAAGTGTAAAAAATGCTTCAAATCTGTCAGTGTTTGACATTCAACACTTTTGTTATTTTTGCTACCTTTTGTAGTACTAAAAAAGCTGCAACACGAGTATGCTCGCTAGCTTCATCAACTACAGATCTCGTAGAAGCATAACAACTGAATCTCATTTTAAAATAAAATTTCCATCTCGATCCCATAAATAGGGATCTCTTTTTTTTTTTTTTTCCCAACAGGAATGGAAATAAATTACTCCTTGGGAACAATGTAACCTGCTATCTTGGTTCAAGCATTTTCCACAGCTTAACAATTCAATTACTCGTTACAGACCCTGCACACAATACAGCAGAAAGTATCCCATTTTCAGTCTTTTGTTCCTTATTTTCTCTGCACAATTTATAAGTAAGGACAAATGAAGATTTAATGGCAGAACTCATTTCTAGTTGCATTTAAATGCATGAAAATCACACAGTGGGATTTAATGTTTGAACAAATCTGAATCCCTGACCAAGGCCTTTCAGTGAACAGTCACTGGAATCTTCTGGCACTTTGCTGACAACAAAATGCCAAAAGAAATTTGATTATTTTCTTTCCAGAAAAATACAGAACCATTTCAGACTGAGGGCTGTTTTTTTTTTTCTGTTGGGTTTGTAGGTTTGGTGGTTTTTTGCAGGGTGGGTTGTTGAGTTTTGGTGTTTTTTCTTTTTCTCCCTAACATGTTAATTCACCATCTCCAGACGGCTGCTCTTCAGAATCTATTTAAATATGTATGAAAGGCTGCTCGATTGTCACGTACGTTTTAGATAAGAACACGTAGCTGGTTTATCAAAAAAAAATGACTAAAAATCCCAAATGATCAAACACAGACCTGCTGAAAAAATGTACAGTGACAACTGATTATGATTTTCCTTAAATATCAGGACAAATGATTACCCTGTTGATACACATTTATGGTTTAGCAATATACATTTACAGCACTGTAACCAGGTAAGGTGTACAGAGGAAAAGAACTGAGAAAAAAAATTGATTGTCATTACTTTGATTTATGTTTGTGTTTTTTTTCTTGTTTTGTTTTGTTTTTTTTTAAAGTAAATCAGTGGAGGAACCAATCCTGCTCATTTTGTGAAGGAAACCACAGTGCCTGACCTATATATCAAAACGACACATATATGAAAGGAACAAAGATTGAGAGCATTTCTTTTAAACGTCTCCCTGCTTGGCCAGACAATTCTGCAGTGCCTGCTATCGATGTGCTCGTCATGTCACAGACATTCAGCTCCTTGAGGAGAGGGTTCTCCAGCCAGCACCGAGCACCCAGCCCCTCGATGGTCCCCTTCCCTCCCCTCACACACACACACTCTTTGCTGCAGCTCCTGACCTTGGACAGGGCTGGGCTGCTGAGCGGAGGGAAGCCATTGCTGTGCAATGAATCCCCTCCACCGGGCTACCGCAGAGCGCCAGGTTCTCCGTCCCCCCCGCCCCGGGATTTCTCCTCGGGGGGAGGCTGGGTTTTACTGCAGACCGGGCAGGGGCGAAGGGAAGGGCCGGTGCTCTGCCTGGGCGGCGGCGGGAGCTCCCGGCGACTGGAGGAGCTCCCGTCCGTCCCGCCGCTTCAGGGCACCGCCTGAGCGGCTCGCCCGCTGGCCCCTGTACCGAAGGGTTGCAAGAGGAGGGTTTTTCCGTGCCGAACCGGTGGCCGGCAGCCGGTCCGTGTGCTCACCGCGAGC
>JANHFX010009521.1:3064-17238 GCA_027560015.1 Chloroceryle amazona
TCCACCATCTCGTTGTGGACTTTGTGCGTCTTACTGCTGTAATTCTTTGTCTCCAGTCTCCTCGTTTCACGTTCTGGATGGGACTGAGAAGGAGGAGGGAGAGGTGCCTTGGAGGTGGGCTGTGAATTTCCCCAAAGTGCTGCCAGAGTCAGTCTTTATCTCCAGCACAGCAGGGTTTGGGAAGATGAATGGCTGCACAATTTGGGGCATCTCAGTGGTCCAGGGGCCACATGGTAGGTGCCACAGGGCTGTCAGAACCATGGTCACCTCTGCTGAGTTGAGACAGGACTGGCTGCTTCTTTTTGAGTGTCTTCCAGAGATGGAATGTAGGGACTCCCAGTGTTCTCTCCCACCCCTAACAGATCTTGATGGGGAGAGAAAGGGTTATAAAAGAAGTTAAAAGCAGAGTTACAGTTAGTAGCTCAGTGTCCAAGTGGAAACCAGTAACGAGTGGTGTCCTTCAAGGGTTCATACTGAGACCAATATTCCTTAATATCTTCACCGGTGACATGAGGGTATCCTCAACAAGTTTGCTGATGACACCAAGCTGAGTGCTGCTTTCCACATGCAGAAGGATGGGATCCATCCAGAGGCACCTGCATAGGCTTGAGGGGTGGGCCCAGGTGAACCTCATGAGGTTCAACAAGGCCAAGTGCAAGGTCCTGCACCTGGGCTGGGGCAATCCCTGGTATAAACACAGGCTGAGAGATGAAGTTATATTGAGAGCAGCCTTAAAGGGAAAGACTTGGAGTACTGGTAGATGAAAAATTGGATAGCTGGCAACATGATCTCACAGCCCAGAAAGCCACCTGTATTCTGGGCAGCATCCAGAGCAGTGTGGTCAGCAGGTCAAAGGAGGGGATTCTGCCCCTCTGCTCTACTCTGGTAAGACCCCACCTGTGGCTTTTCAGCATTTAAAGGAAGCTTGTAAGAAAGATATGGACAGACTTTTAAAGAGGGACTATAGTGTCAGGATAAGGGACAAGTGTTTTAAATTGTAAGTGGGTACATTCAGGACAGATAAAAGGCAGAAATTTTTTATGATGAACGTGATGAGACACAGGGCTCTAAGTGACCTTGTCTGGTGAGGGGTGTCCTTGCCCATTGCACGGGTTGGACTAGATGATTATCCTGGGTTAAGTTTGGGTCAATTATCACCAAGAGCTGCTGGCCCAAGTAGTTGTGAGGGGCTGCAATTGGGAGTGGCTGCAGCTGGGATAAACAACTGAGCCAGCCAATGAGATATTAGTGAGTCATTCCCCTATATAAGGCGAGGGCTGGCCCAGCCTGGGGTTGCCTGTTGTGAGCTTGCTTCAGCACGTATCTTCTGTGTGGTTGGAGCAGGGAGAGTCTTCCTGGCTTCTATCACTTGATTTGTCTATCATTGCATTGGTACCATCATCAGTGCTGTTTGCTTCTCTTTTTATGTTGTTTTATTAAACTGTCCTTATCTCAGCCCCAGGGTAAAAATTTTTTTATTTCTCCTGATTCTCCTTCCCATCCCATGAGAAGGGGAAAGCAGTGGGTGAGTGTCTGTGTGGCGTTTGGCTGTCAGCAGAGACTAAACAGTGATAATGATCTTTGAAGATCCCATCTAACCCAAAGCATTCTATGATGTTATTTTTTTTTCTTATTTGTTAATCCTCCTTTCAAAAGGTGCTCTCTGTCTTCTTCAAAACTTATTTGTCCCTTCACATTTTTTGTTGACTGAAAAAAGGGCTTGCTACATTTAAGGAGTCAAAACCAAATATTGAGGTCAACCGAATTACAGGAAAGATGCACTTTCCCCTAATATGTTGGTAGTTTTTTATGTTATCCGATTTGACCATATTGATAGCACCCATTTATGGATGTACTTGTTAAGTAAGAGGATATCCATAATTTTAGAGTCTTTATAAAAGGCAGAAACAGCTGTGTTTTAGATTTAAGCATTTTTATCTCTCTAGGTTCAGAATTTGCAATATACCATCATATGATTGTCCAGTTCATTGATTTCAGAGTTCTTCTATTGGTAAGAAAACTTTCTGTTTCTTGGTGTGATTTTTGTTGCGTGGGGGCTTCCAGAGGAAGCTTGGAAGGAGGATGTTCCACAGACTCAGAGGTGGAGTAGAGACCTCCTGGTATTAAATGAAGTAAAACACCTCAGTTTGGTTCTTGCTTTCCTGTAGTATGAGATACTACACAGATGGTACTGGCCATTATCCAAACTGGCTATTGCTTGAGTCCCTCTGGCAGATGCTGCTGGGGTATCTCCAGGATGGTATTCTTTCTGTCTTTCTCTTTTATATTCTGTATCTTTCTCCTCTGTTTTTTTGTTTGGTGCTTCACCACCACCCCACCCCCTAACTCGTGTCCAACACAATCATATTATTTCTGTCATTCCTAAACTTTTACTAGGTGTTTTGTCTTCTGGAGGATCTTGTGGCTTTACTTGGCAAATCTCACTGTTGCTACTTACCCACACAACTACTTGTTTTTTCAGAAAGGTCTGCAGGGCATCTCTAGAACTCAGCTGTGTAAGGAACTGTGATGCACCAGGAGAATGCGATAAAATCACAACAGAGGTGGAGTTACAATTTTATCAACGGTAGGTTTTGACTTCCAGGCTTTTAAAGAGCTTGTTTCTAGATGTTTTTTGTAATCTCTGTCTACACTATACTCTTGCTTCCTAGACTAATCATAAAAGATAATTTAGAGTGCTGGAAGTTAGATTCTATTTAATTAAAACAAAAAAAAGTGACATGGAGTCAGTGTATTTTCTTAGCATAATTGCCGTGTATTTAAAATGTGGGGAAGAGTCTGATCCTCTGAACAGAAGCAGCACATTCAGCTCACAGATGGTTTTCTCCTTGCCAAAGCCTCGGGCTAGGCATCTTTCCCTTATCCTACGAGACCTATGCTGCCTATCTTGCCTTGCTTTCTCTCCAGAATCCATGTAGGCCATGTGAAAAAAAGTGTATTTGGTGATTGTTCACATAGCAGTGTTTGAAGCTTGGGAAACCCAATTAGATTTGCATTCCTTCCAATCCACGTGCTCAATTCCAGCATCAAGAATTCACCTGCTTATAGATTTACCTCCTTATTCAGACAGGCCTGCAATTCCTTCTGCTGCTAAGAAGCCCTCACAGTGCAAAACTGTTCTATGTGAAAATTCATCCCTTTAAGAAAGAAATGGGACAGTTGGCATATTCAAAGGCACTTGACATGTTGCCAGTATTTTTGCCTATATGACTTTTTGACCTGTGAACCAACATAGCATCAGTTGTTTTGAAATAAAAAATGTCTCTATTCCAGTAAGCTCTTGGCATTGTATCTTGATTTTATTTATGGTTTTATACTAACTTGGACTGTTTTACTCTTGTAACTTGGGAATTAATTTATCTGTTTGTTTCATTGTAAAATGTCTAAGATAGTAGATAAGTGATAGATAAATATTATTATTATAGATCTTTGTGTATTTCTGAGTGCAAACTTGAACTTGCATTTGACAAAGAACGTTTTGTTCTACCCTTTTATCACATTTGTTGGCATTTTCCATATATAGAATTTTGTAAGACCAGTTAACTCTTAGTTCTAACCACAGTATTAGTCAGTTGTAAGATTACTGGCAGATGCAGATAACTTATGGTAAAATAGCTTAGATGAAATAAATTTTCTCCTAAAACTTTAAGTTTTGCTTGAAGTTTAGAAATGTGCATGAAAATGCTGTTTTCATTAGTTCCTACTTCAGCATTGCTGGGTAATGGCTGGGGGGGAGAAGATCTTGATTAGAGGCATTTAGACTATCCAAACATAATATGCCCATGAAAGTAAATCTGAGTTCTTCTATTATCAGCTCTTTCTAGGTTTTTTTTTTTTTTTCATTCCTTACCCCTAAATGTCTCTCTTGGTACTCTTCAGCTAATCAACTTGTTCACTACCACAGAATGCAGCCTGCTGGGGAAGCTGGGAGGGGGGGGGGGCGGGCAGCACCTTGTGCACCTCCAAGGGGCAGCTCATCCCCCAGCACATTTGCTACCCTGTGGTGTCACGGTACCCCATAGATTTCCAGCTTTGCCAGGGGGATACATAGATGAATTTCACTATGGAGTCTTATCAGAAGGTAGCAGATGACTTCTGTTTCACCTGGAAACAACAGGAATGAACCCCAAATCCATCCTGATTTTCACTTGTGTTAAGTTGGAAGAGTTTTCAAGGTTGAATTTTCTAAGAATAGTGACACCTAACATTACCTGGAACTAATTCATGCTGTTCATTTTAGTGGTAACCAGGGGAGCGATACAGGGAAATTATTGCTTCTCTGTTGCAAAATAATTCAGTGCAACTAGAAAATCTGTTATTTAGGAGATAATTTTAGTTTGCTGTTGAGGTTACAAGGCAATAAATGGCTCCTTGCTGTATCCTCAGAGTTTACCCAGCACATTTTTGAGGCTATTTATTGCCCAGTGTATTTAGAACCAAGTTAAATTATCTCTACTGTATCAAATCTACATATAAAAAAACCCTCACTTTTTCATTCATCCCTTACTTCCTTTCTTCTATTTTTCTTTCCTTGCCAGATACAGAAAGAGGCTTATTTCCTCTATTGCTTTTTCAAATAGAATTAGAGCAAAATATTTTGCATGTTAATTGTGGTTGGATTTTATTAGTTTCTTGATTTTAATTGGTTAAATTTTTGTAGCTTTTTTCTTTGTGGGGGAAAAAATGTGCTCTTGCTACAATCAATTTTGTTAAAAGGATAATTAATTCCTCTAGTATAGAAAATGAAGTGGTTCATAACCAACTAATAAATACAATTTCTATGAAAATATACTATTTATTACTCTTTCAGTTGTACTGATACAGAAAGTTTCTTCTGTAGTCCAAAAGACCTTTTTGTATTTTTTCTTGTACTGTATAGTATCAGCAAATCAAATTTGTGTAACTGTAGTTAAGCTTCTGCTAGTACATCACTCACATAGACCATAGTTTTATGATTTCAGTTTGCTTAGTATCCCAGAGATTTTTTTTTCCATATTTTACATGTCTTTTATGAGGGCTGTCTGACATCTACATATCTAACATCCAAAATATAACCTGTTTTGACAGATGTTATGGACAGCAGACAGAACAAGCTATCAACTTCTGTCCCAGACACAGAGCTGACTGTGGTCTCTCTCATCCTCTTGGGCTGAGAGAACCAGTAGTCAGGAATCCCATGTTGTAATTATTATTTCATTGTAAAGCTGGACATGGGGTCACAAGGAAAGGTGTACTTGACAAATGCAGGAGTTATAGCATCCATAGGGGGTGGAAACAGAGGAAATCAGAGAACATGTAGTGTCGAACAAGTCTTGCATCTTGTGATAGATCCTGCCGTAGGGTCCTGGCTGTTGGGTCAAGACTCATTTTGTCTTGGACTGAAATATCAGTGTCACTTCTGGTAGAGTGCAGCACACCTACCAATTCATGTGCTCACTGCGGAGCCGCTCTCCAGGGTTTTTTGTTAACATCTGCATGTGGTGTATCCAGCACTGTTTAATTTCTTCCTGCTATCCTCTGAGGTTTCTTGGGAAGTAAGTGTGCTGGGCATTAAAGCAGTGCCTTGGCAGCATTGCAGTGCTCTATGAGTGCAATGCCAAATCTATCAGATACTGGTAGGATCACAACAGTAGTGGTGCTAGTTTCGTGCTCTGCCTTTTGCCAAACTCTTGTTCGGGGACTCCTGTGTACCTTCCTGCTTCCGCTGCCTAGACTTTTTCTCTCCCCTGTCAGTATCATTATTTTCTCAGCAACATACTCTGCTTTTCAGCGACATATTTAGAACTGAGAAGGGCTCTGGTGGGGTCCCTGAATGCCAGGCAGTTGATGAGAAAACTGTGTGGTCTGAGATGGCAGGAACTGGGCATCGGGGACATGAGAATCCTAGCAGCTACCATGGGAAGAAACCCTAGGAGGGCTCTAGATATCATGATCATCTGTGCAAGGGGAACTTCAAGTAACAGTCCTGATGTCTCATCCTCTTGCTTGCTTATCTTTAATGCTTACTAAAGTGTTTGTGTTGTGAAAAATTCATCTGAGATCAGCTATTGCTAGACCCTAACCCTTTACTTAGGATTATCTCAGACCATCTTCCTCCGAAGGCAAAAATATTATACTGGTTTTTATGGACTTTCTTTTAAGCATACTTTAACTTGGGGAGGGTGGTTTGGGGGTGTGAAATAAGAAATTTCCTTCTCCTACTAAATCAGTTCACATCTGTAAGTGATTGCGGCTGCATCTGAAACCTAGCCACCTTAGAAACCTCCAGCCTGTTTTAAAGAAGCTCTTAGCTGAGCTGGATGATGCTGGTCTTGACTTGTACAGTATAGCCCAGATGATCAGTAAGTACTGGAAACTAATTTGTAAAAATAAGTCCTTTTTTAAACTGTGCTATTTAAAGTAACACACTATTTATAATTACACCTCAGGTGGAAACAAAAATCAGCCACAGCCTTTCAGCTACTTTCATGCAAAATATAGAAACCCTTTCCAAGGGGATCTGATGATGAGGCACATCAGTTCACAATTTCCAGATGCTGTCTATATTGTCACTCATGGTTGCAGATGTTTTCTGGTGTATCCATTTTTTTTTTTTTTTAGGTAAGGCGTAGTGACTTGAATGTAGTAAATTTGTCTTTGTAGTTTGCAGATTATGACAAGTGCAACGTTAAGCAGATGTGATTTAATTTTGAACATCATTGATACGCCACTGGGAAATGTTCCTAATGTGAATGCCTATTGTCAAATATTCTGTTACAGAGTCAGCAGACATAGCTAATGTGAACTCTCTGTGTGGGAGGGCATTTGTGCGCATATATAAAAGAGAATAAACTGAAAACACAGTAAGGATGCTATGTTAGCAGGTTATAACCTCTCTATTTTAATAACACTGACCATCTAATATCAGACATACCCTCCACAGCGTGCTCATGGAACATACACAGCTTTAATCACAGTATGTGATTTGGAGGCATGTGTTAGCAATTATATTATCTCATTAGACTGCAATATAACTTTAGCAACAGTTCAAGTTTATGTGAAGAGTACTTTTTTTTTTTAAGGGAAGTGAAGTAATTCTGACTCATAGATGATTTGCTGAGGGGAACATGACTCATAGATGATTTGCTGTGTTTTAAAATATATCCAGTAGGGTGGCTTTGAGTTCTTTTCTGTGACCATAAAGAGGGGATCCTCATTTGCAGTAAGTTGGTCTAACTCTGATGTTATTTACATCAGGCTTTCAGGATCTCATCCTTTCTACTTATCGGGCATGGAGTATCCTAAAATTTTGGGAGTGTGGATCAGTCAAACAGTGAAGAAAAGTTCATCAGAATTTCCAGTGGAGGGGCAGGCAGGGGGGCTGCTAAAACTTATGAGTACTTCAGTTCATGTTTCGTTTCTTAAAGAATGGGTGTGATTAGGAGAAAGCATAATTGCTTGAAGACTTTCAATAGCCAGCTGTGGCTGGGGAGGCTGTATTCCAGAACACAGTCATGGATTTTTTTTTTTTTTGTCATGTCCCTGTACTCTGTAATTAAATTTTCACTGAATGGCTGAGCCTAACTATTATAATGTAATCACTTACACCCCTTGCGTGTAATCCATTAGAACAATAATGAATTTCAATGAAAAGGCTCCCCAACAGTGATGAACTCTGAATGATTTCTATGATAAGAATTCATCTGGGAGGGTGACAGATGTAAGACAGACCATGGTATGCTCAAGACCTTTGTGCACCTATTTGTAAATAACAAATACATCTCGGGCAAATGTAAAATGTTGCAGTGTTCTGTGAAGTCACTGGGAGAGAAGCTTCTCTGCATACCAGTACTTTAACACAAGTGCTGCCTCATCACTCAAGCTGTTTACATTGTGCATATATTATTCACCACTTCACCTGCCACGGTTTTTGATAGCAAGGTTTCCACCAACTTTACAGCTCGGTCAGTAGTTTATCTCCAGATTTTCAGGTTACAAATTCTGTGGTGGACTCTACAGCTTACCAGGTGGGCTCCTTGCTTTTAGCATCCACAGTCTTCTGTGGTCTAGTGCCTGCTATTTTGGTAAGGGAGCTGCCTGTTATCCTTCCTCTGGTCTACCAATTTCCCCAGGAGTGTTGTTACCAGGGTTCTATGTTTCCCCAAATGTAGTGAGCTGAGCAGCCTGCCAGCTGGGAAGCAGGAGTGAAGAAATCTGAGAAGCATATTTCTGTTCAGACTGCTCCTACCTTGGGAACATTTTGGAATTTCCAAACTGAAGTTGTCTTGGGGATGGGGGGGGCACGGAGGAAAAAAGAGCATTTTGGCTTTTCAGCATTTTTCATGAGTTGGGAGTTCCCTTTTTATGCAACCTCTGTGGTTTAATTATTAATGCCTTGGCAGCACAAATTTAGGAATGATCAAGAATAAAAAGTATGGGAACAGTCAAACGTCTTCATCTGGTGTTCTTTGATTTTGCCCACAAAAGTTACAAATGAACTATTTTGTAAAATAGATGATGCTATCAAAGATAATTAATAATTATCTCTAATTAATTTTTAAAGTTTCTCTGAAAAATCCCAAAGTTGAAAGCTAGGGATGTACACACTTTTAAATTTTTCTCTGGGAAATAGTTTTGTATTCTGCCTTGACTTGATTCCATTAAAATATACCAGATATTAACCACACAGTGACAGCTTCACATTGCAGAAATGTGTCTTTCTAAAAGATTAGGGAGTCCCAAAAAACCTCGAGAGGAGATATCAGTCAAACAACATACATCATTTCAGTTTTCAGATAGTTTATGTTTCAAAATGACAAAGAAAACTTGCCATAGTGCTTCCCATATTTGGAGGGAAAATAAATGATGAATAAAAGCTGGAATGCTGCACCCTGTATTTAGAGGGGCTGGACTGTATCCCTGTGCTAGGATCTGTCCCCAGGATATTTAGTTTATGTCCTGAGTCAAAACCAGAGAGGGCATACTTAGAGATTACAGTTTCAATTTAGGTCTTACTTCATTATGTCCTTTTAATAATTGCTAGCTTTTGGCACAAGATGGTGAACATCTCAGAAATTAAGCTCTTGCTGATTATCTTGTATAAAAAGGGTGCTATTGACCACGAGTTGAAGGAAAAGAAGCATTTGAGGCATTTTTTTAAACACTTTTCTGTCCTACAAAGAACTGCTGTATTTGTTTGTGGCTTGTGCGCTGAAAGTTTTGTGCAGGTCCCAAAGGTAAGTTTCTAAAACTAGCAGTGTTGGCACCACAGCCAAGTTGGGGTATTCCTAATTACATATTCTGACAGATAAAGATGAATTGATCACTGAACTAGATGGTTGCCTGGGTGCAGGCGATCATGATCTAATTTTATTTGTTTTGTGCAAACAGTATTATATTCTTGGTGCTTTAAAAAGGCCAGTTTCCCAAAGCGGAAAATAATCATGAGCAAAATTGAGTGGGAGGAAAAATTTAAACACAAGAATGTGCATTATAATTAGGAATTGTTTAAGAATGCTTTATTAGATGCCAAAAAACCCAGCTCTGCAATCAAGAAAGGTTTCTAAGGGTGGAAAAAAATCCTGCTAAAAAGGGAGGTGAAGACAGTTACAGCCCCACTCTGAAAATCAAAAAGAAAAAAGCTACAAAAGAACATTATCTAGCAAATGAAAAAGGGAGAAGCTCATCATAGTGAGCATAAACCAACCTTTAGGAAATAAAACCAACCTGTAGAGAAAACTAAATATATCAATAAAAGAAACCTCTGTGCCCAAGAGGGTACCAAAACAGGGAAGTGTTTCTAAAGCACATGATGAACAAATCAAATCTGTCTAATGATATATGCCCAATATTGGATAAAGATGAGAAAAAATTCTAGCAATACACACAAAGATGTAATCAATAGTTATTATATTTTATTATGGGGAAAAAGACAGGTTTGTATTTTAACATGCTACTGAAATACCTTCAGCTAATATTTAGGAGATTAAACAGCAGTGGTTTAAATTAAATGTATCCACATCTTCAGAACTGAGTAACTTAATGCCAATTCTATTAAAAGATTTGGCCAAGGGGTGTCTTAAAGTAAGATTGTGGACACTGAATTAATCTTTAAAGACAGGCAAAATGCCAGAGTACTGGGAAAAAAGTAATGTCATTTCAACATTTAAAATAAATAAATAACTGGAGTACTTGAGCAGGCTAGTTAAGACAGCCACCCTGAAAAAAAAATGTGGAAAAATTGAAGTGGATGTTGCCACTAAAGAGTGGAATGGTGGGTGCCTTATGGCCTGTTGGAATGATTCTACGTAACAAAATGTTTTCTCAAGAATACCTGCTGTTCTCTTAATTTCATTGTGTATTAATATAAAGTAGCTGTGTTGATACAATAAAATTATTACAAGTATTTGACCTAGTCCTGCAGGAAAAAATACAGCAAAAAATTAAATCATATTGAGCTAAATTAATTGTGTTCACCTGAAATTGATTATTATAAAATTGTCACAAAAGGAATTGTACAAGGGAATTGTCACCTAAAGAATATATTTATAAGGTCATATCTAGTTAGTATTTTTTGTCTTAAAAACATAAAATAAGTCTTGGCTGATGTTGTTAATAATACAAGCGTTTGTGAAATGAAAGACTGTAATGGAAGCAGGTCAACTGTTACAGTGAGGTCTGGATTTCTTGACATAATGGGCACATTTAAAGAAACATATCTTTTAACACTGTTAGTTTTGGACAGATGAACGTATGTAAGATAAGCCATGTTTACAGTTCAAGGGTTTGTATGCAGGATAGAATAACAATAAGAAGTCCTTAGAGTTAATAATCAAAAAATTAGCTTCTAGTATGAAACTTGAGTAAAGAGAAGAAAATGATCTTTGGCTGCATGTGCCAAAACTGTTATGTAGGAGTAGGAAGGTAGAATTGCCATTGTGTTCAGTATTAGTGAAACTATTTGAAGAAAAGTTTGTGAGCTTTAAAAATAAACTTGGAAAAATTTAAAGTGCCCTGAAAAGCATGTCTCTTAGAAACTTTAGAAGCATCTTCTATCTGGTTATTTGAGACAAGATGAGGGGTGTGATGTCTCTAAGTGTCTGCATAGAAAAAGACTTCCAGGAGATAGCTGTTTAATCTAGTAAAAAAATCCAAAACAAAATAACTGAACAAAAGGTACTACAATATCCAGTATCTAGAAAATTCAAACCAAATAATAGGGAAATTTTCATGGTAGAGGGTCAACTGTTCAACAACTTATGTAAGGATGTAATAGTTCTTCATCACCTGAAGCTTTTCAGTCTAGGATGCCTTTATACTTACAGGTTATATTTAAAGTTCAATAAAAAAAGTGCCAGTGATCTGCATACTATCGGAGCTCATGATGATATCTTCTTTTCGTTAAAAATTAAAGACATTGCATTTTGAAATGTTTGCTTTGTTCCAAAACCTTCTGGAAGTCTAATCCTAGCATGAACTTTGCACTACTTTCATGGATCATACAAACCTCAGGACAACTGCATATTCTCATATGGAATTAGATGGAGTTCTTTCTCCGGATTCTTTAGTATATACCTTTTTTTATCTTTATAACTTCAGTGACAATCATGAGTTTCATCTTAGAGCTTCAGCCCACCAAAGGGAAGAAGCTGTCAGACAAAATCCTGCGTTTTCCTGTGGATTTCCTTGGTCGTGGTATGGCACGTGACTGCTCTCGCAAGTTCTCCTGCAGTCCCTTTTCCACCACTCTGATCAGCGATTCACTTCTCTTATTGTGGTAAAGCCCTGTTATCTTGCAGATGTGTTCAGTGAACATGTAAGCATACTGACTCCTTTCTGTCCTTCTCCACTCTGTTCTTCTCCCGTCTTTCAGTTGTCACATCTGTTTGAATCTTGGCCTTACGATTAGGCAACAAAGTCATGCTGAATTCATGGGAGTATTTTCACAGTTTATCCTACTATTAAGATGTTGTCATATTATTAAGATGGCTGAGCCTTTAATCAGCAACACTTCTAAGTACCTGCCCATGTTTTATCAGGTAATAAAATCATCAAAGGCAGCAAGCCACTAGGCTTGAATGCAAGGACTGAACTTCAGCATGCTGGTGATCCCTTCTAGTTCCTGTGAATTCATCAGGGTGATGAAGATGCTTGCATAAAATTAGTCAGGTGTTTAAATGCTTTATTGAACTTAAATTATGATCAGTTAGGGGAATGAATTTGTCATTATTTAGAATTTATAGTGTTTCATTCATCTTTGAGTCTGTAGTGCATTTCCAAGAAATAGCAATAATTAAAATATACTATCTCTGTAGAGTGTTGGTATGTTTATTAGAGACTGATCAAATGCCATCTCCATTGTTTTAGGAAAATATTGGAGCAGATCTATAGACCTAGGAGTTTCTGACCTATTTAGTGAAGAGGAAGCTGGAACTTTACTAAGAAAAGTAAAGAAATAAGCAAGTGGAAAAACTTTTTGCACTTAATTCTCATAGATATTGTAAAACCAAAGAGTTGGGAACAAAAGCTCCGTTTTAGGAATTCCTTCTTTAATTTCTGTGTCAAATAGATCTTTTGATAATGTTCAGAGAGCTTTTAAACTATTTTATTTTCCTTTTAGGTCAAATGTAAGGTTTGCCTAGTGGTCAACTTTTTCTATGCTATTGCACTTCCCATTCAAATGTGAACATAAAGATCATTACATTGCAATTGGCACACATCAGGGTTCCCTGATATTCTACCACCAGTTGAGATTTTAGAGACTTTTGAGCTGTTCAGGGGTTGAAAAGAAACCCAAAGAAGTCATTTTATCTAGCTGAAGATAACTGATTTTTTTCCACAGGAAAGGTAAATGAAACGTATGTATTTTGCATAATGAAACAGATGACAAACTGGGCAAAGTGATCTATTAATGAGCTTCCTGTAAAGCAAGAATGCAGGAGAATGGGCAAGGAGCAGAAGGAATCACTCTGATCTTAAATTTTAACAACCACTTCTAATCAAACCATCTTCTAGGATATGTGAATTCTTCAACTCACTCCAATGGTTAGAACTATTTGAATTAAAAAAGGCATTATAAGCTTAAAATGTAAACACTATTACAAGCAACTTATGCAGTTATGCAATATTATTATTTGGAGGAAAACTTACCCATCAGATGTTAAAAGTACTGTAATCTAGAGATGGCAATTTGCAATTGTAAGAAAGAAATACAGCTGTGAAGCAGTGAATCTGACTTATCTGGGCACACAAAATACTTCTGTTCATTTCTCCTTTGAGCATTCGTTGTCTTTGTGACAGTTCTTCATCATTTGCTTTATTATAAACTACCTCCAAAAACTGAGCCAAAAAAGTACTGAAATGACTGGGAGTCTTGTCCGTTACTTAAATGGAATTTGAATCAGGTCTGTATTGGTATAGGTTGCAATCCTATCCTTTTCTGAATGTGTTTATAGAAACTTCCTTAAATGCTGGTGCTGTTTTCTTTGGGCTGGTAGCATGGAGCACTGTGCATTTCCACCTGTGAAGGATGTTGAAAACTGTGTCTTCAGTAGGCTATGTACATGTTCAGTGTGACACTATGAGCCTGTGGATGGGTCTTTGCAAACACCCTTTGCTTATGGAGCAGCTGTATCTAGCTTTGCTGTTTGCACTGAAGCCAGACAGAGCTACAAGACACCTTTGATCCCTTTTGATTTCATGTAAGCTGCCCCTTCAAGAGAACTTTGCAGATAGACACGTACTCGTGGCCAGTTATAAACTTTTTCTCATCTAGGGCCTGGGGTCTCACACTGGCAGCCCACTGTGCTCTGTGCTGCACAAATACATGGTAAATGACAAATACTGCCACAGAGATCTTAAAAGCATTTAAATAGTCACGATACACCTATACCTATGGTATCCAGGTATCATCTAGAAAATAAGGCTATTGATCTGATAAATCTAATCCCCATCTTCCCTTAGAGGAGTGGGGAGACCTGGTATCTGGAAATTGCTGATACAGAAGCTAGGTCCAAATACAGAGTGTGCTGTTAGTGGAAATACAGACAATGGAGAGCTTGCCCTCTTTTTTTTTTTTTCTTTTTTAATGATGAGCAAATGTAATGGTTTGAAAAGCAAAACAACGAGGGACTCAAGTCAGAAATACAAAACAAGAGAAATTCAACGGTACAAAG
>JANHFX010009521.1:17470-51439 GCA_027560015.1 Chloroceryle amazona
TGACTTGTTAGCAGCCCGTGAGCAATGACATAGAGAGTATAGAATACACAGTTTTGCTTCTAACCGCATAACGATAAGTGGTCCCGGCCCCTCTAACTATGACAGCAAATCAACTATCAAATATTGAAGCCTATAACAAAGGTCAATACCTTCAAAATATTTCCCAGTATGTTGCTACCTGAGTCAGCTATCAGTCTGCTCAAAGCAGTAGTAAATACAATGCAAGAATTAAGAAAGGAAGAAGAAAGTCAGGCAATACTGTTTTCTCTTTATAGCTACAGGCTGTGTTGGCTGCTGTTTTCACCTTAGCTGTGGCTATATGAATCTTCATGAATACAGGCCTGGTATACTTGAGCTGATATCTGATCTATAGGTTAATGCTTTAATCTCTCTGAGAGTGGGTTTTTTATGTGTGTGGCGTTGTGGTTTTTTTTCCTTTTTTTTTGTTTTGTTTGTTTGTTTGTTTTTAAACCCTGATAAGGTCTTCCACACATACTTTGCAATATCTATAGCAATATGAAATGGCCTGGAGTTCTCAATGGCAGCCAAGGCTGTGCTCTGCTCTGCATGCTTAGACAGTCAAGAAAAAAGTGGCTTATTCAGGGTTGTTGAGCAACTGCAAACGCCTTTTTGCCATTTCTCTGCAAGTGATGCTGCTGGAGGGAGCAAATGATGAGCCATGAGTCTATTAGGGAGCATGGAGTTCCAATTGACAAGGAGCCTGAGGAAGCAGGGGTGGATGGATAAGTGTGGAGGTTTAATGATAGCAAGGGCCAGGAAGCCCAGATGTGTTTGGTGTTACACCTGTGTGGCAGCGTGATGCTGAATTTTAATTTAAGCTTTTTTCCATTGGAAGAAGAGCTATATAGATTATTCCTTCCATTTAGAAAGACAACCTGCCATTTCCACTGTTGTTTTTCTTCATGAAACCATCTGCTCTATTGGAGCTTTTGCACAGGGTGAGAAGAGGGGGAAAGGGTTGGGCCATGCACCTTCCCAGAATGAGATTTTGAGAATTCTCACAGGAGGCAGAAAAATCCCCAAAGCAGCCCAAAAGCTTAGAGGATCTTGAAAGCAAATGCATTTCAAATTAAAAACATATTAAAAAACATATAAAAACTGCCCATAGAGAATAAAACCAGAGTATCTCTACCTCCTATATGCACTTGTTTGTATGTACTCATTAATTCTATCAAGTTAAATATTTAGCTCCAAAGTTGCTGATGTGAGTATTTTGCTATGGGGAGTGCTGTGGTTTAGATGCATCCAGATGGTGTTTACACCAGGCATCCCCTCGCTCATTCCTACCCCCCTCTGGTGGGATGAAGATGAGAAAGTATAACAAAGGGTTTGGGGGTTCAAGGCAAAGGACATGGAGAGCTCCTTCACTGATTATGTTCACAGGCAAAAAAAAAAAACAGGCTCAGCTTGGGGATAAAATACCAGTTTAATTTGAACAACACCACCACCAATTTGCAAATCAGAGAGAGATGTAATGAGAAATACAACCAGAGCTGCTTAACATCTTCCCCCTACCCCTTCCTTCTTGGGCTCAGCTCTGCTTCCAATAGTCTCTACTTCCTCCCCCTTAGCAGTGCAGGTGCATAGGGAATGGAGTTGTGGTCAGTTTGTCACATGTTGTCTCTGCCACTCCTCCCTCCTCACAGGGAGGACCCCCCACACTCTTCCCCTGCTCCAGCGTGTCATCCCTCCCATCTTCCGCATGAGTCCTTCCCACGGGGTTGCAGTTCTTCACCAGTTACTCCAGCGTGGGTCTGTTTCACAGGCTATAGTTCTCTCAGTGATGGAGTGCCTCAGTGCAGGCTTCCCTTGGAGTCTCAGCCTTCTTAGGTTGGACATTAGGAAAACTTCTCCTTTGAAAGTGGAACAGGATGCTCAGTCACCATCCCTGGAGGTATTTAAAACACTTATAGATGAGGTGCTTAGGGACATGGTTTAGCGGTGGTGTTGGCAGTGTTAGGTTATTACTTGGACTAGATGATCTTAAAGGTCTTTTTCCAACAGAAACAATTCTATGATTCTGTGATTCTTCAGGCACAGTCACCTGCTCTGGCATGGGGTCCTCTGTGGCTTGCAGGTGGATATGTTTTCTGCAGTCAACCTCTGTGGAGTGCAGGAGGCCAGCCTGCCATCTCAGCCATAGGTTGCTGCAGGAGAATTTCTTCTCCAGTCCACCTCCCCAGCCGCCCCCGACCTTGATGTCCGCATAGTTGTTCCTCTCACTTCTGACTCCTCCCTTCACTCCCCAAAAATCATCCAGCAGCTTTTTATCTTCTTTTATCTTCTGTTATCACAGAAGCCCTTCCACCATCACTGATTGATTGGCTCAGCCTTGGCCAGAGGCAGGTGCAACTTAGAGCAAGGGGACCTTAGAATCACAGAATGCTTTGTGTTCGAAAGGGCCTTTAAAGGTCATCTAGTCCAACCCTTCTGCAGTGAGCAGGGACATCTTTAACTCAGCCAGGTTGCTCAGACCCCTGTCCAAACTAACCTTGGATGTTTCCAGGGATGGGGCTTTTACCACCTCTCTGGTCAACCTGTTTCAGTGTTTCACCACCCTCGTTGCAGAAGATTTCTTCCTTATATCTAGCCTGAATCTCCCCTCTATTAGTTTAAAACCATTACCCTTTGTCTTGTTGCAACAGGGCCCAATAACAAGACTGTCCATCTTTCTTATAGGAACCCTTTAAGTACTGAAAGGTCACAATAAGATCTCCCTGGAGCCTTTTTCTCTTGAGGCTGAACAACCCCAACTCTTTCAGCCTTTATTCATGGGAGAAGTCCTGACACAGTGGGCACATTTAAAATCTGGATATATTCCTAAGTCCTTTCAAATATCATGCCTTTAATTTTCTTCTTTTAGGCCAGACATTGTGCTTTCTATGCATGAATTAAAACTGAAGCCATTATTAGACAAACAGAGTGGGATTTAAATAATTTGTAGTCTAGGCTGACAGTCCAATATATTTTGACGGCCAGATCCTGGAAAAGTATGAAGATGATGACATATTAGTCCTAGGTAGTATTCTAATAATTCTGTAGTTATTGTCTTTTACAATATGATGATAGGCTGTGATAGGGGGAAGGAGGAGATTTAGTATCATATTAAAAGGAAAAAGTAGCTGGTTAGAGGGACATGAAATTTCACCTCACTTTTGTTTACTGGTTGCATACAGGAGATGAAGCAATTTTTGCTTCTTAGTCCATTCAGAAAAAAAGAGATGAGGTATGAAGAGTTGATAGTATTTATATTGTTTTATTATTGATATTATTTATTTTTCCTCTAAGAAATTATATTTTTTCTGACTGAAGGATAAACAACAACAGCAGCAACAATATTAATGGGCTTTAGTACTAGAAGGCTAAAAGCCTCTTTATTTTTTTATTTTTTTCTTAATTTTGCCAATAGTGAAATATTCTGTTAATAATTATCCCTTTGTAAATACAATGCAGACTTGGACAATAGGTGCTCCTCTACACTGCTTAGAAATTCTAGCATCTTTACAAAATGGTGAGGGAAGTAATGTTATTGGGTCCAGTCCAGGATTCATACTGGTTTTAATGTGGATTTGGAGAGGTATTATTTGTGATTAAAATGGGCATGATAACATGGATCATAAAGTTAGACTGTGTTTAGCCAACAATGTGCTAAATGTGATTTTTCCATACCTGGAATAGCAAAGTCATGCTCATGCCATATATATTGTCTGTATACAAACCAGAATACATTCTCTGCTTAGACGTCTTTTGATGTTTACTTCAGAAAACACACAGTCAACTAAGCAAATTTCAAAAAAGGTCAGCTTTTGATTTCCTTTAAGTTTTGGTGGTGTGGTTTGTTTTTTTGTTGTTATGTTTTGTTTGTTTGTTTGTTTGGTTGGTTTTTTTTGAAGTTTCCTTTAAGCTTCCCACAGAAAAGCAATTGTTTGGTCTTTTTTTTTTTCTTTCTTTTTCTAGAGCTCATTTTATGTCTGCACACTTACACTCAAATATTCTCATTAGAGAATTATTATTTTTAGAATTATAATGCAAATTGAATCTCAGATTGGTCTCAGCCTCCAGCATAGCTGCATATTAAATGAAATGCCTCTACTTGCAGTATTGCATTTGAATATATCTTATGCTTTGTATGTGTTTAATTCTGCACAGGGAAGACCTTGTTGCTTGAGGGTGAAAGGAAATCAATTTTTACAGTGATTCCTCCATTAAAGGCAGATGTATCAGAGGTCATTCTTGATCTGTATGCTGTCATTGTTTATTCATGGGGGATAAGGTAGTTCTTAAGTTAGGAGAGAAATTTTCCATTAGGACTTAATGCAGCAGCTCAAGACATAAAAGCCTGATGTCTTAGTGCACTCTGGGAAAGTGGGGAATTTAAGTCATTACAGAATCACAGCAAGGTCTTGGGGGCCTCTGTCACAATGACTCGTGTCATCTGAGGTAAAATGGAAAGCGATTGTCCAGAGGAAGAACAAAAGAAATGAAATTCTAGTTACAAATCTATACTGTTTACACGAAGACGCAACATTAATGGAAAGTACAGATGAGGAACTCTGGCTCAGCTCATCCTTTGAACTTCAGTGGGAGTATTTTTTTTTTAAGTCTGTATTTTTCTTTTTTCTCTCCCATTCTTTCCTTAGATCTTGTTGTTTTGTTTTTACGCTTGCAGAAAAATGAAAAAGAAAAAAAGCTACAACGATTCTTTTCTGTCTATGGGGAATAGCACACAGGTCATAGACCAAGGATCTATATTACTACATTATTGCTGAATTCCACCAACATGAATTAAATAAGTACTTGAAATGAAATAAATAAGGTAGAACTTGCTACGAAGTTTTTAAAGAAGAGACCTTGCAGCTAGCACTGACTTTGAAGTCTTACCTCTTTTTTTTATTATTATTATTATTCCATGCTGATGTGCTGGTGTTTGGAGTCCATGACCTATGTGCTGTCCCTTGAGGATGTCAGAGATCTGAGAGCCATTGTTGTGAATGTGTTCATTAGGTATGAAGAAAAGGACGCTGATCTAAATGCAGCAGAATGTCAAACTGCTCTAGATATTGTTGTTGCTATTAAGGACAGAGCAAAATGACAATCCAGAGCTGGTAACACTTCTGTGCTGTGTTTTTGCAGAGTAAAATTAAATATCTTTGCTGAATCACTTTGCTGGAAAAATCAGAAACCAGCTGTATTTGGGGAGGGGGAGGGTGATGGCAATAATATTAAAAAAAACATGTAAATGAAAAAGCCCATACTAAAAGATAATGGTTCTAATCTTGCTCTTAGGACAGTCCATTTCAAAATTAAAACCATTTTTGGAAAACACAGATCAGACCTCCTTGCTCTTGATGTTTGTAATGACACTTTTCAAACTGCTTTGTAAATATTCAGTGTTGTCCAGTAACTTCTCTGGAAAAGGACCTTAGATACAAGGACTGATACCGGTACTGGTATTTCTGCTAGTTTTCTTGTAGTGCAATTGGCCTTACAACTCCCTTTTTGTTAGGCATGGTATGCACATAAAATTATAGACAACATGTGCCTCAAAGGACTTAAAATCTGAGTTGATATGACAGAGCGAGTATGATTATCCCTAGATTATCGCTATAAATGTGAGATACAGAGAGACTCTCCTATGAAAAACAATGTGTGATGTGAGATCACCACCCACAGTCCCCTGTGGTATTTTAGGTCTGTGTTCAGTTCACGTTGAGATAAATGGGAATTAGGTGCCATTCGAGTGTTTTGGACACTTAGGCAACAGATCCAAGAACACACAGGGACAGAAAGAAGTCACTTTGCTCTGTATCTTCTAATAGTCATGCGGGCTTACCCACAGCTCTGGTTCAGGGCCCCAGTTCCCAGACATGCCACAGTTCTTTGGTTGGTTTGGGGTTTTTTTTTTTTAGCCAATTAAGGGAAATTTCCTTGTTTTTTTCTACTACGTGATATGCATCATAAGCACTGATATTTGTCTATCTGTCTAGCTCACTGTCTCCTAATGCCTTTGGATGTACTTATTTCTTATGTTGCTCATTAAAAAAAATAATTCTAATTACTCAATGTAAACAAATGAAGTGTGGGACTTCACTACAATTTACTCGAACAGAAGGTAGGAAACGTTAGTATTGATGCATTCCAGGACTTGCTAGCAAAGCACAACTAAATTTAGCAGCCAGAGATATTGATTTGATTAAAAATGGTTTAAGACTTGTAAATGTCACTGGAACTTAGCAAAATGAACATTATTAAATCCTTCTGGTGATGGGGAAAACTAACAAAGGGATTTGCAGTGGTTTCTGTAATTAATTGCTCTGTCATGATTTATATTAACTTACAGTACAACTCCATTAGCTCAGACCTGTCATCTCTGCTCAAGGAACCACCAAGTAATCACTACCACATTAAAGAATAAATTAGTTTTTGGCTTGGAGCCTAGTTGTAGAATGTTTCATTTGTGTCTGCTGTAGACATATGTACCTAATAAAGTTGGGAAGAATGAGTTAAAGTATGTATATATCAATGTCAGCTGACTGTATTTTAGAGATGATATGATCAGCATTGTTCATTAGGTCTAATGAATCACTTAATTTCTGCTGCTTGCCTCCTGTTTTGGTGAACACCTTTTGATGAACTATGAAGCAGGAGATGACTGAAAATAGGTAGGTCTCCTGAGATCTTCCTTCATGTTCTGTGGCCTGTTGTTGTAGCAATAACTTCATATGTTTTTTGTTAACACTTCATTACCCCAGACTTGGATAAATTATCCTCCTGCTTCTTCCCTAGTTGCAGACACATGGGTGAAGCCAAAATCTTAGCTACTACTTATGGTAGATTATAGGATTTGTGAGGGTCTATCAAATCATCTCTGACTTTGATAGTTTGAAGATGTTTTAAGTGTTTTTTCTGTTGCTGTATTACAGCTTGTGCAAGAAGTTGTTTTACATTTCCATGTAGGCTGTAATGGTCTTAGGAGTCTGCAAGCTAAGTCTTCAACCAATTTATCTTCTTTTTTTTTTTTTTTTTTAATGCCTCCCCCCAGTTCTGGCTAAATCCCCTCAGTACCCTTGAGGCATGTCAGTGCATTGCCAGGAATGCAGTGGTGGCACTTTGAACACACATCTGGCTGTTCTACTGAAGTGTCATGTGGTTAAACAAGTGTTGTGGGCAGACTTCATGACTTGTGAATGTGCATCATGTGTAAACCCTCAGAGGGTTTGTCGTGCCCTTGAAGCATTCAGTCTTTGGACTAGCTACTGAAATTCGAAATGTGTCCTTTATTAGCTCTGTTGTTTGAACTAGCACATTATCCCCCCCCTTTAACCAGCAATGGAAGCCACACTGACAGCCTTGCTGTTTTACTGTTCCTTAATATTTATGGGGTGTTGTATGTGTCTCAGTTCTCCTTCCTGACCTCGGTAAGAATGTTGCCCTCGGAGTCAAAATAAGGACTTGTGTGTCAAAACAGTGAGCAGGATGCGCGTCCACTACCTAATGGAAAACGTAACCACATCCTAGATGCTCTTGTAGCTAGGAGAAGTTTGGACCTGAGTTGGTCAAGAAGACCTAACATGCCTACAAGCAAGCCAGACCCAAGAGAACACCCTGAATTAATATGCCAGCCTTAATATACGCAAGCTGAGGAGTAGGAGATGAAGCAGTGTGGCAACCCAAATAGAGGGAATAAACTGGCCAGAGAGCAGAGATGTGAGATACTAAGTGGGTATTTTCATGAAGTCTCATGGACACAACTAATGGCTTGGAGTGATGTTGCATTCCTCCTGATCAGCTGCAACTTGAGATAGTTGCAGCTGCAGTAGGGTTGGCTGCAGGACGCACATACACCAAGTGCTCCTAAACCATACAGTGTTTTCACAGGTTCTGTTGGACACTGATTATAGGTAATTTTAAACAATTATATATTTTATATTAATGCTAATTTCCTAATGTCCCAGAGAAAAAAGCCAAAGCCATTCCTGGCATGTTCACAGAAGTGGTCAGGGCACAGATTTTCATGAGTCGCCCATCTGTTGATGCAAATACGAGGACAGGAAGGAGTGTGAGTTTCATACCTTTTTTTCTACAGAGGGGTCTATGCCACCACCCACTGTTTTCAGTAGATACCTACAATAAAACTTAATTTTTTTATTTTTTTTTTTAAATCTGTGGGTTTATCAGATCTCTTGGCATGTTGACTGCTGTGCATTTATTTGAATGCCACAGTACAAGCATTAGGTTCAGTGGCAAGAGACAGTGTCGTTTGTAGTGTCCCAGACTGCTAATCTTTAAATATTGTCACATCAGCCAGCTCTTTTCTACACATGCCATCCTGACTGGCAGTGCCAATCTACTATTTATGTGGATTATGTTCAAACCATCTGTTTTAAAATAATAGTAATGATCTCTTGAATAGAAATATGTATGTTGATGTAAAAGTACAGGGCAGTGCTAGAAAAGCATTACAAAATGGATGGACATCAATTTAAAATGTTCAGTGGTGGAATAGATGTATATCTATTTAGTCCCAGAGGAAGAGGAAAACAGGCCAGTTATGCCCTCCCCCCCATTATTTTGTTGGACATAATGTGGATCAGAGTTTGTTGCAGTGTTTGTAGACAATCCAAGTTTTATTCTTCAGTTCAGACCTAATGCGAGTTATTCAAAGTAGAGCAGTTGTGAACCTCATACCCCCCACAACCTTGCAAAAAGCACAAACCTTACAAAAAGCTTTGTGGTTTGGTCTCAGATTTCTTAGGCAAGTTTTCAAAACTAGCCATAAAATGAGGTAGTGCTTTTTGTACAAACTTGATGGAAACTGGGATGTAGAAAATCTTGAGAGAATATCAGTTGTCAGGAGATTTCAGTATGTCCTGAATTCAGTGGGAATAGATAATCTGTGACAATAGCTTTTCCTTCAAAGATCCATCTAATCCTCTAGCTTTAAATCTAGTCTTCTAGACTTCTGGCTCAGACCTGTCACAAAATATTTTAGCGCTTCCCTTCCTTGTGCCAGGCAAAATCAGGCACTGTTGTCTAATTTGCATTTCCAAAGAACCTATAACTGCAGTCTCTACAGTGAGTGTTGAAGTGCGGAAACATACAAAACCAAATTTTAAATTTTTTTCCTTTTTTTTTTTTTTTAACAAATCTCAGAGAATATCATGATTTAGTTTAGATCAGTTCTTCCTTTATGTGAACATACTCATTTCTTAAGCCAACAGGGTTCTTGGCTGTAGTTCTCTATTGCTAAAGCTAGCTGTTTAAGTTTGGGGACATACTTGCCAAGTTAATGTCCAACATGATCATAACAAGCCGAAGGGGTATATTCTCCTTTCATATACCTTCCATTAACATCAGAGAACATCTCTCCTTCAAGTCAAGGGAAGCTTTACTTGAAGAGGGACTAAATAATGATTGCAGGCTTTGTCTGTGGTAATTTATAGACATTTAGGTTGTTTGAGATAGAAGATGCACTTAGGCACATCATGCTGTGTAGATCGCCCCTTCTGCTGCAGTGGCCATTTCTGTTACCTGGGAAGGTTTCCTGTGAGAGCAGGTTCCCAGCAGCCTGGGATCATTTCCCTACCTTTTTTCCTTTTGTGACAGCGCTGGGGTAAGTGGTAGGTAGTAAGAGCAAGACAGAACCAACAGATACCTAGGGTTTCTAGTATGCAGAGGTGAGGTATTGCTCCTCTCTGTTCTTTTATCTCTGCTTTGCAATCATCTGTCACAAAGAGAATCATAGAATCACAGAATATTCATGGTTGGAAAGGACCTCGTAGATGGCCAAGTCAAACCATACCCACAACAAAAAGCCCAACACCTAAAAAAACCCCAAACACTTAAACACTATGATCAAGCATGATTTCAAAACCAGAAAACACAAAATACACAAAACAACCCCCTACATGCCTGCCAGTAGAGCATGTTCTGAAGCATCAGGTCTACCCCTTTCTTAAATACCTCCACGGATGGTGACTCAACCACCTCCCTGGGCAGGCTGTTCCAGTGCCTCACCACTCTCTCTGTAAAGAATTTCTTCCTAATAACCGATCTAAACCTCCCCTGATGTGACTTGAGCCCATTTCCTCTGTTTCTGGCAGTGGTTACTAAGGGGAAGAAGCCAACCCCCACCTCTCTACAACCTCCTTTCAGGTAGTTGTAGAGGGCAGTAAGTTCCCCCCTCAGCCACCTCTTCTCCAGACTAAACATGCCCAGCTCCCTCACCCTCTCCTCATACGACTTGTTCTCTAAAACCCCTCATGAACTCAGCAGCTCTCCTCTGGACACGTTCCAGCATCTCGATGTCTTTCCTATAATGAGGGGCCCAGAACTGAACACAGTACTCAAGTTGAGGCACTTAGTGACATGCTCTAGCTAGGTGGTGTGGTGTCAGGTCTTAGGCTGGACTTGATGATTTCAAAGGTCTATTCCAGCCTCTATGATAATTCTGTGTCTGTGTAATTCTGTGTATATCATGTTTTTGCCAGTTTCTCCAGGAGAATGCAGTCTATCTACAGGAGAGACTTACTAAAGTCCAGGTAGACAACATCCACAGCCTTCCCCCCACCCAAAAGGCAAGTCACATGGTTGTAGAAAGAGATCAGGTTGGTTAAGCAAGACCTCCCTTTCATAAACCCATGCTGGCTGGCCCTGGTCCATAGGCTGCCCTGCAGTTGCTGTGAGAGCTCACTCAAGATGATCCTCTCCATGATCTTTCCTGGTACTGAAGTCAGGCTGATGGGCCTATAGTTCCCTGGATCCTCATTCTGGCCTTTCTTGTAGATAGGTGTCACATTAGCCACCCTCCAGTCATCTGGTACCTCCCCTGTTGACCAGGATGGAGATGATGAAGAGAGGCTTGGTGAGCTCTTCTGCAAGTTCCCCAAGTACCCTTGAGTGAATGCCATCTGGCCCTGTAGACTTATGAGTGTCTAGGTGCAGAAGCAGAACATTAACTACTTCTTCCTGTTTTATGGGGGATTATATTGTTCTACATCCTTATCTTCAAGCTTAGGAGGCTGAACTCCCTGGGAGCAGTTGGCCTGTGCATTAAAGACAGAGGCTAAGACAACATTAGGTATCTCAGCCTCTTCCTCATCCTTGGTTGCAATGTTCCGCCTCACATCCAGTAAGGGATGGAGACTCTCCCTGGTTCTCCTTTTATTGTTGATGTACTTGTAGAAACTTTTTTTATAGTCCCTTATGTCAGTGGCCAAGTTGAGAAGCTTCTCTCTTGAGGTCTCAGAGGTCAAAAGAAAGGCTTCTCTTTTGATAGATGGTTTCTTGTCAGTCCATATCTGCTTTTATATTCTTCACCAGTCAAGGTCTTGCACTATGAAAATGTGGGTGGAGACCATGCAAGTCTCATAGCTAAGATTCATGTAAGGTTCACAAGGATGTTTGCAGTTGTTTAGGACTCTGTTTATGGGGATGTGGCAAAATCTTACATAAGTAGCTTGTGTTTTCAAGTTTTCCTTCAAAATTATAAGGACTTAAGGAAGATCACACGAGACAATGACATGACTACACCTACAGAAATGACAATGTCTTGGACCCCTAAACAGAAACTCTCAATAGGTGTCTTGTTTTATGTGTTAGGTCTTTTGCATCACCTGTTCTTGGGGAGAATCCTACAACTCTCTCAACATTCAGTAATCTCTGTGCTACATGTCCAGTCAACCCAAAGTACTTTTTTAATCTTAACATCAGGAAAAAAAAAACAATCTTAGTGAATTATCTATATGCACACCTGTTTTAGCCATTGCTCTGAAAACAAGGGATTTAGATTGTTTTCTGGGACTTCATTGCATTATTCTACCCATCCAGTGTTCTTGTATTCTCTCTGTACTCTTGCTCCAATTCCAGCTGAGTTACTGGTAGTGAATGAATGCAGTGTTGAATTTAGTGCAGTTAGTGGTAAAATTTTAGTGCAAGTAATATTTGCATTGTTGGAAGTGTAGCTAAATGGGACTATAGAAAGCTTTTGTCTCTTTCATATATGTTAGTGCCTGAGTCTTTGCAAACACAGTCACAAGTAAAAGAACATACAATCTTAGTTAGTTATTACCTCTTTCACTTTCATATTTTACTGTATGTGGGAACTGTTCTTACAGGCAGAATAATTTATATTAATGTTGCTATTATAAATTATTATTCTGCAATCATTGCCTTTTAAGAATGGGCTGATGATTTATGCTTTCCATATATGCATGGGTTTCTTTAAATGGGAAACAGTCAGGGAAAGTCAATCAGGTTTTGAATGTATAAATTTAATCACTCATCACACAGTAATTGATAATCTCACACATAAATATGCCATATTACCTATTCAAAGATGCAAGCTACATATGCCAAAAGAAATAAGGTCCATACTTAAAGTTTAAAAAATAATTAAGATTTAAAATATGTTCCTCAATGATCTGATAGTCCAATAAAATCCTTGGCCATAACCTGACACCAGGTCCTTTTCACTCTAGAAATTGCTCATTAATGGAGAGTAATATTTTTCATTACATGATACTGAAATATGTTCTAGGACTTGTTGGATGCTTCCTCCCTTCCTCCTAATAGCTCAGAGATGAAGATGTTGCCACTTGACCAGAGATCTGTTGTCTGTTTCAATTTTTCATGAAATGACATTGTGTCTCCACCTTCCTCATTTTGCTTCATAAAATCAAACTCTATTTCTGAGAAAATAAAATCCAGTTGTCAGCTCACTTCATTCCCTTTGCCATCCCATATTCCACCAACTGTTTCTCCAGTTCTACTTCATGGACAGAGACAATTTACTGTCCTTAATTAACTACATGGATCTAGTAAGTGTCTAAACTTGATTTGAGGAGCTCAGCAGGTGGAGAGCTTGGGAGGAGACCTTATTACTCTCTACAGCACCTGAAAGGATGTTGTAGAGAGGTAAGCGCTGGTCTCTTCTATCTAATGATAGAAGAAGAGGGAATGGCCTCAAGCTGCACCAGAGGAGGTTTAAACTGGACATTAGGAAATTTTTTTTCTCTGGAAGGATTGTCAGGTATTGGAACAGGCTGCCCAGGGAGGTGGTTGAATCACCATCCCTGGATGTGTTTAAAAGCCATATAGGCATGGTGCTTGGGGATATGGCTTAGTGGTGGACTTGGTAGACTAGGGTCAATGGTTAGACTTGATGGTTGTAAAGGTTTTTTCCAACCTAGATGATTCTGTGAGTCCGTGACACTATGCGCAGTTTCAGAGTAGCAGAGCTAGAAGTGATGCAACCACATGGCTTGATGCAGAACATTTGGGAAAGCAACTTTACTAACAGCAGTGTTAATTAGCTTTATGCCGCATCACTACAATGCAACAGCATCACTTCAGGTGGTCAGTTTGGCTCATGGTTTTGTAAAAGTTTCTATTGCACAGTTTAGGTAACCTTACTACTTCTCAGCTCCAGCCATTGGTCATCTTCATTCTAGCACATCTTCTTTCTTTAGGGGCTTGAAATAGTTATTGCCCAGACCCAAACATTGTTGTCATGTTTGGCTCCTGAAGTATTTTTGTGTGTTGAGTAACCTGGTTTCTGGGGGTGTCATTACCTGTCAATACTTTAAAGAGTTGTGTTCACTGAGAAGATGGCAGATGTCTGCCAAAAAGGGCTGTCAACCAAATTAGAAAAAATATCTGGGGTCAAATGCTTAGATCCCAGCATTTCCAGACTTTGAACTAAACACAGAACAAAAGCTGTAAATTATGCAGACACTCCTGAGCTTTGTGTAGGTATGTCTGCAGTGTTCTACCAGATCCTGTCAGATCAGATATTTTTGGACTCAATCTTGGAAAAATGAACTTAAAAAAATATTATAGTAACCCAAGACAGAAGCCTAGAGCTAAAATAACTGAGAACACTATGGCAGGGAGGCCTTTTAATGGTGTGTTTTACATTGCTTTATATGGATAATCTTTGGCTGGTAGAGTACAAAGGAAAAAAAGTTGATGCTGAGAGGCATGTACAGAACCAAAGCACAGACTCTTTGCAGAGCAGCTTAGAAAAAAAGCTACAAGTGGTTTGGCAAGTGATCTGCCAGTAAAGCCAGGGCAAAATTATGTGAGATGATGCCTTGAAGACCAGAGGGAAATCAGCAAGTGGGGAGAAGCTATGCCCTTCCAGAGCGGCGGCACACACAAGAGACAATGGTACTGAGAAAAACGATAATACATTTGAGAGACTGCAGGTGCTCCTGCTGAATGGAGAATAGTTGCTGTCTGGGAAAGAGACCTTTGAGCAGAAAAAGGGCAGGAGACTGAGAAGAGTTGTAGCCATTAAAGACAAACGGACACTTGTGGTGTTGTGGGAACTACTGGCCCAAGCGGGCTGCAGCAGACTGGGAAACAGCTCTGTGTTGATTAGGCTTCATCCAGGATACAGAAAGAAATGTGTATTATTTTGGAACTATGCAGCAGCAAACTGTATGCATTATCTACTGAGTCCTTGCTCTTGGCTGTTTCTTGGTAAGAGAGGTGGGGTGTATCATGCTTCCAGGAGCTTGTTTTTCCCCACTTTGATGCTGATCTGATGGACCTCTGCAGTTCTCACTTGGATCTGAAAGGGAACAGGCAAGGCCCCTTGCTTCAGGGACATAACACATATATATATGTATGTGTGTGTGTTTGTGTGCACCAGCACCCCTGGGGTCAGGTGACAGAAAAATTTGGGAGTGTCTTAAGAAAGTACACATGTAGTGTTGTAAAACTCCTGCTCTCATTGTGATCGTACTGCTTGTATTAAAAATGAACACGTTCTTTACCAGCAGGAGAATGAGGGCAATATATGCCACAGCTTTTTTTGATTATTTTATTTTTTTTTAAATTTTTTTTGGTATATAGTATCACTAACTCCAGCAATTAAAGAGCTGCATGTCAGAACTAGAAACTGACCCACCTAAAAACTTCAAGGCTGATGTAGATGTCACGAGTGTTTACAGCATAACAGGTTCTAGTGTATTTGTCCTTTTTTGTGTGTATCTTTCAAGATATTTGTAAATCACACTTGTAACCTTTTGGTCTTTCTAGGGTTAAAAATCAAGCATATAAGAAATTAAGAGTCCTCATATCATCCCCCAGCTCCAGGCCTCAGAGCTAGAAGTTCTGCACCATCCAAAGCATTGTCAACATGCCTAGTGCCCTTCCTGGGGATGTTCCTGCCTGCCTTGGCCACCCTTCCCCAGGGCTTGGGGCAAACAGAGGCTGGCGGTGACTAGTTGAGCTTCGTTGTGTTGAGTGGCACAGTTGTGGCCGTGTCTCATTAGGCAGGTCAGGGGCAGTAGGTGGCCTTCTGCCAGCCTGCTGGGGGTCCTGCATCTGCACCAGGCATCATCTTCCCCATGCCCACAGCCAGGCAGATCACTGCTTTGCTCAGCCTCCTTGGGAAAACAATAACAACGCAACTTCCAAAACCAGCTTCTCCCTCTGACCCCGTGTGTTACAGCAAGAATGAGTGGACTCGAGGAGTGTCTCATGCTGCCTGACCCTGTTATCAGCAGCCGTAAAGCTCTTGCAGGACATCTTTCTAAGTCCCCTAAAACTGGTGTAACATCAGGCCTATTTTTCTCTCAAGCACCAGCAACAGCTTGTCCCTTTCTCTGTCACCTGGCCACCACAGACACAGTTTCTGCTGCCTCCATGCTCCTGCCAGGTCAGTTTTTAACCAAGGGGCTCCCTTGGCTGAGGCAGCTCTGAGCTTTCCTTTCAGCAGCATCCAAGGGCAGAGCTATCCCCATCATTCTGGCCCATGTCCCACTACTGCTGAGCCCTGCAGCAGCTCCAGACATGGGCAGAGGAGGCCAGGGAGAGATGTCTGGGCACAGATGCCCTGCAGCAGCATGTGCCCTGCTGCAGGGAGCCATGGGGGAACATCACGGTTTGTAGCTGGTGCCCCTTCATGCCAGAGGATGCGGGGGGAAGGATGGGCAGCCAAAGGTGTGCCTCTGAGTCACCTCATCCCCTGGGTTCCTCTGCGCCTGGCATGACTTAGTCACCACTGCTTGCCTGGAGCCATGCCCTGGCTGCTGGTGGCACCCATATCTGCTTTCCCTAGCAAGCTTCATGTCCTCATACCTCATGGCAGCACAACTGTGGGCCCCGGTGAGTGGCCCTCCAATTTTGGTGACACTGGTGCAAGCCCATTATCGTCAGCCCTTTGCTTTTAGCGACACTGGTGGAAGCCCACTATGGCCAGAGGGTTCACTGGGATGGCCAAGGAGGCCAAGCTCCACCTTGCTGCCCAGGCCCTCCCTTGGTGCAGGGCAGTGGGAGCCCAGCCTCAGACGCCTGTGTGAATCCCCCATATGTCTTGCTAAAAGCATATCTTGTCAGGAAACTTGCAGCAAGCTGTGGGAGAATTTGGCACTAGGTACTGGAGTGGAAAATATTAACAGCCTGTTAGAAAGTCTGGCTTGAGCTGCTGTGGGGAAATCAGCAACTGGCGGGTGTACAATTAGCGTAGGAAACTCCTGAGCTCCTCCGTGAGAGGGTTGCGCCTGTACTGCGCATTGGGATGGGAGTTACTGCAAAATACCGTAAGCTTTTGTGATCACCCAGAGGTGCTGGCTAGAGCCAAGTTGCAAAAGAGCATTATAGAAACTATTTCTCTGGTCTAAAAAAGTCATATTAAAAAAAAATCCAAAGTAAACCGGTATTAAAAAAAACCCCAAACAACAGAGAGATCATCTCTGTAAGGATGACACCTTTAGAAACACTTTTTATGCTAGCAAACTGGCATTGAAATGGTTATGCTAAATGTAAAACACCGTTCGTCTCCCACTCCTGCCCAGCATGTGAAGGGCGGGTTTTCAGAGGTGTTTGGCTTTGGCCTAATTCTGCTCTTACTGAAGTCTCATGAAATCTTAGGAGGACTTTTCCTTAAGGGGAAGTTGCCCCTGCTCCATGCACGGAAGTAAAAGGCAGATTATGGGCATTTTCTATTACTGCACCTGGCTGTATGCTGCTGTGGTTGGGAAGCATGTACCCTGCAGGCTCCTCGGCGGCTGGTACCAGTTCAAAAATAATTGTGATAATTTTTTTCCTGTGGCACTGTGCTGAGGAAGAACTTAGTGCTGTTGCTGTTTAGGTCTGACCACAATCATTGAGCTGCTTCAAGAAGAGAGGGCAATGCAGAGTCAGGTATTTGGACTTTCTGAAAAACGTAGTCATGTGACCTAAAAGCCCCAGGTTTGGTTTATTTTTTTTCCCCTTCCAAAGCTGAATACTATAAATGTATACAAAATGTAGCAGTCAAATATTTATTTGGCTCTTTTCTTTCTGTTACACATCTGTTGTGGCTACTAAAGTTTTTGCTGGTTGTGAATGTCTTTGCAAATATGAAAATGCTAATTTATGGATGATTCAAGGAAAAAAAGAGTTTTTAAAGTCCTCATGTGATCCGGTGCTTTATGAGTGCTTCAGAAATGCCTTCAAAGCACATACTGCATATGAATGCTAATATATAATCTCTTTTTGTGGATGGGAAAACATTGTTTTCACATATTGTTATAAAAGGTACTCTCAGAAGAGTTGCAGTTAAGAACTTTATTATAATAATCCTCAGGTTCTACTTAGACTGTCATTGCACGATGACATTATAATGTTGCTATAGACACAAAACCATATACTTGAAAATTAGAAGATACTAGTACTAAAGTTAAAGGTAAAAGTCAATAACCCAAAATTGTTAACAGGAAAGTTGGGACAGTGATTAAAAAGATTGTCTGGCAATAACCATTTAATGTGCTAACATGAACTTTAGCAGTCTTTGCAATTGCAGCCTAATTATGATTTTGTTAGGTAATGCTAACAGGCATTGAGCCAATAATTTCATTTATCTAAGCAGAACACTGCAGTTATCCAATGTAAGTTACACTCTTGTAACTTCAAATAGTCTGAGGGGAAAAAGCTAAGTTCAGAGTGCTGCTGTACTGCAGTGACCACTGGCTGCTAAGCCAGCTGTTTAAAGATGTTTTGCATTTTCCAGGAGTCTGGAGCATATATCTGTGGAACTCCAGGAATTAGCTAGGGAATCAAGATGTACAGATACTTCTGTTCTCTTTCGCATTTTGCATGTGAGGTATCTCACATTTGTGGGTTGAACCTACAGAGAAGGGGCATGGCCTGGATGCTACCCACCCCAGACTCTCTGCAGCTTGTGGTCAATTCCTCTCGAAAATAAAGCTGTAGATAGATACTAATTTTGCAAACATCTGTGTGATGAACATGTTACAGGCTTTCCAGCTGCTTGGGAGGCTGCCCTCCAGCTGTGAGCTCTCGCGCTCTCAGTCTTGATGGGAGAAGGCAGGGAGAGAACGAACCCTGGTCAGCCCCAGTGCAGACTCAGCATCATCAGCTCAAACTGTCTTCATCAGCACATTAAACTAATCTGTCTAATTTTGTGCTGAAACAAATCAGAACTGCTCCCAGATTCCCTACCACCAGGTCTGCTGTTGGGTTGGTCATCACTAGAAGAATAATGACAGTGAGCAGCTAATCACTGACATTGATAAACTGGGTGTATATCCACAGCCTAAGAAATCAGTTGATACGTAGTGGTGACTTCCAGTTCTCAGAGTATACACAGTTTAATGTGGATTCTGACATCTTCCTGCCCCTTTGCAACCTTCCTGCTCCATATATCAGGAGACTTGCTGAGGTCAGGAATAGATCCAAAGCTTCTTCCCTGACAGATGACTTCTTCTTCCTGCTGACAGATGAATAGATGAAGTAATATAAATCCATGTTCTTCACCAGCTACTTTTCATACACAGAGACTGGAGATCATGGAAGTGAAAAAGCAATCTCCATTATTATTACTGACAAAGAAAGTTTATAGATAAGGGTCAGACAACATTTTATTAATTCTGAAAAATCCAAGGACCTGTCTGAATGTACGATCAAATCCTCAACACTTTTTTCTCACACATTTTTGCACATTCAAGATGACTTTAATTGGTTTGGTCCAGTCCACAAGGCTGTCATGATCCAGGAATAATTCACACATAGGTTTAGCTGTATACATCTAAATACCCTACTTGAATTTAAAGGGAGTATTTAATTTTTGCTCCCTATCCTTTCCAAAGTGATGCTTATGTTTGTATGCATTCCAGCAATTGTAGACTAATGGATCAACAGCTAATTTGGAGATCAAACCCTTGGAATAAAGATAAATTTAGTTATGATGGAGTATAGTAGGAGAAAGTTGTGGGTTTTTTTAATATTCTTCAATATTTAGTGAACACCTGAGAATCAATACTAATTTAGGCTTGAGGGGAGCAGGGTGGTAGAAAATAATTTTTTCAAAGAGTGACCGTGACTGGATAGAATTTAAATTAAATGGCAGAATAACTGAAGGTTAAAAGTTTCCATTCAAAAAGATGAACTCTAATACATGTATTTTTTGAAATGAGTTGGGCTGAGAAACTATGGATTTAAATATGGAAGAAATTTAGAACTTAATCCACATTTCAAATTCTGTTAAGAATTTGTTTCTTAGGAAAAGGGGAGATGTTATTTTACAGAATAAATGTGCCCAGACTACCTGTATAGTAAAAAGAAGCACAAAGCCTGAAAGGAACAAAAGAGAGGAATGAACAACAAAAATTATGTCTTAAAGTTCTGGAGATGATAAAACAAGAATTGCTTATAGTAAAGCTGGGTATGGTTTGGAAAGAATATTAAAACAAATAGCTATTATTATTTTTTTCACCTAGGCTTATAAATAGGAAGAGACTAAGGAATGACAAAACAGTTACTCTACAGTAGGATGGGATAGAGATGAAAAAAAGTGTAAGGCCCTAAAAGAAGGATAAGAAAAAATTTCTTTTGCTATTAACATAATAATATAAAAGCTAAGGTAAGGCAACTAACAGGAACAAAGGTATGGAAATGAAAGTAGAGATTATCACATGGAATGTAACTGGGCTCAAAGAGTTTAACCTGTTCAAGTCCTGGGGTACCAGATAATTTCTACTCCAGTACTCTGAAAAAAACAGTATCTGATTTCTCATGTATTGTGGCAGAAACAGCTTCCAAGTCAGGACAGTACTGTGGGAAAGGATTGTAGCTGTATATGTATATACACACAAGTATGTACACATATTTACAATTTGCAATATATATTTGTATGGAAGAGTAGTAAAAAGAGTATCTGGACAATTATAAGCCTAGTTGTTTGGTATGAGTTGTGAGTCAAGTTTTAAAGAAAAGTTTGTAGAATACAGTAAAGATGTGAGATAAAAAAAAAAAAATAACATACAGTTTGAATTTACAACAGATAGATTATGCCAGGCTAAACTAACAGCTTTCTTTCATAAAATAGCTGGTCTTCCAAGCAAAGGAAAAGTGATATATTCAATCTATCTGGATTGATATGTAGTACAGCACTAAGTGGTTAATGCTTCATTTAATACCTTTTCAACTGGTGAAAGGAAAATTAAACAAAAGAACAGCAAATTAACCAAATAAGGAATTTACTACAGCAGAGTCACAAAAGGAGGGTAGAGGTTGAGAGAAATTATTAATGGTATTCCTCTACAAGTTTTGGGTTGATTTCATTAAATAATTTTGATACAGAAAGTTGCAGTGAAACTTGTTGATGGAAACAAAATGAATAGCAGAAGTATCTTACATCTGGAACTAGAGCTTGAGGGGGTAAATAGTAGGGATGAAATAAAGCTGAACACTTGAAAATGCATGATCATACAGGGTGTCCTAGCTGTCACCTGGAAATGACTGTGGGTGACAGGCCGTCTGTATGATGAGTTTATAGAAAAGGCAAAAGTGGCCTTCATATGTAGTAAAAGAGAGATCTGCAACAGGAACAGTGAAGGATTTATGCTGCAGAGGCCCTGGAGTACCTTACTCTCCTGGTAAAATCCTGGTGTCTTCTATTCTGGAAAGACTAACTCAAACTGGAGGAAGTGCGTAGGCAAACTGAGACTCTGTCTTAAAAGACTGAAAAACACATGCCTGTTTCACTTAGAAAAATGAAAGGTCAAGAAGAAAGATTTCTGTTAACAAGCCATCACATCAGGAAGCCTAATGACAGGGGGAAAAAGGAACTGCTTAAACCAGCATGCAAAGTTAGCACACAGGCAGGTGATATAAACTGGCCATGACTAAGTGTTTCAAAGAAACACGAGGAGGACAAAGAAATGTAACCACAAGAAGGCTTGTAAGTGCTAATAAGCAGAGGCACATATGAAATTGCTGTGCTATCGAACAGTTGAGTCTGGTGGGACTGGCTGGACAAGTGCAGTGCAGAGAAGCATCCAGCAGCTTTTCAAAGCATGCCCTACAGTCCCAACATCTTTTGAATGAAAGGTTTGGTATCTTCCCTGTCTGACAGTCTTTGCTTTGAGCAAGCATTTTTTTTCTTCTTTGTCCAAAGTCATTTGGCCATTTCTGGTTCTGTGAAAGAAATAAGGAATAATTGAAAATTTACCATTTCATTATGAAAAAGAAAATAAAATACACCTAGGTGTGATGCAGTAAATAAGACCTGGATGAAGAAATTCCCGTGTTGTTTTTTTGTTTTGTTTTGTTTTCATTTAAGATGTAAATATTTTTAAGTAGGTAGTTTTGATTTATTTACTTTTTTTTAATTAAAAGAAAATTACAGATAAAAGATGCTATAGCAATCATCTTCCTACAAAAGCAAAATATTGCAATGTAATTAAAAGGACTCTTCAAATTATAATTAGATTTGAAATTTAATTATGACTAGACTACTTCATCCCTATGCACAACTGACACGTTATTGATACATAACCTTTATTGTAATTTTATTACATTTCTGCTGAGATCTTAATCTATGGACTAAATAAGATCATCAGATTTCTCTGAAGGCATAGATTTAGGTGCAGAAAGCAACACAATATTTTCTTCTTTATATTATAATCTAGTTTCTTATTTGTGTATTTCTGTTGGATCAAACGCATTGTTCTTTACTTGGGCTCAGCTCCTCTGGACAAAGAGAATTGGCCCCTCATGTTCCACAACTTCAATACTTTGCCTCTGGTTATAAACTAAAATAAAAAGGAACAGATGCCAGTTGATGAAACTAGTTTAGCTCCTTTTCCACATAACTTACTACCATTGGTTTGCTGCCTCCTGTGGCTAAATCTCAGTGTTGCAATGTGTCTGCATCTGCTCCACGTGCATTTTTCTTGCTCAAATTCTTTCAAATCCATAAGACGCTTTTTGTAATCATCTCCACGTATGAGATCTTGTGTTCATTGTCAAATGTTGTCTGCTGGGAAGAGTAATGTAAGTTGTTGAGTAGACTACTCTCAGGTGCTTTTTCATTGTCTTCTAATTTTGCCCAGGATTTTATCCATATTAAAGATTGTTCTGTTAGCAATTAAAGCAGAAATGAGGGCCCTAGCAATCAATCAGATGTGCAGTTTGGGCAACTGAAAGCACAGCATGCACAGTCTCTTCTCATTACTAAAACAGTCCAACTGAGTATCCCTGGATCTCAGTAACACCAGAAGGAAAAAAAAAAAAAAAGCTGTTCAGTGAAAGAGATTATAGTCCTAGTGCACGTTTCTAGTTCTTCACTAACAATATTTGTTTTAACATTCTTTGTAATCAGCTTTTGAGTTGACATTTAGTTTACTTTTACGGAAGAGTACATTCATTTGAATAGAAAGTGTTGGAAGTGCATATCAAATAGGATTCAGCTACAAATTTTGGAGTAAATACAGGTGCATATTCATTGGTCAACCACCAAAATCAAAACATGTCTGCAAAACATGAAGTAAAATAGGGCTGATTTGGGCTGAAATAGGAATGGCTGAAATGTATAAGCCTTTCTCCCTTAGTAAAATTTAGTATAGATTAACAGTATCTGGAGACAGAAACCATGGCTGACCATCTGGTTAGGTCATGAGTTGTACTGGGTTCATTGGGTGGTACCTTGGAGTTTGTCCTTGCACAGACAGTTGCACCTAAGCTGGATCTGAAAGGGTAGCCATAGTCATGGAGATGTGGAAGCATGGAGCTCAGTTTGAATAAGCACACAAATGGGAACTGCCTGCAGGGTATAAGAAGTCTCACTCTTCTGCTTGTGAAAAAAATTGTGCTGCTATCTCTACATTAATCACTATCTAAATTAAGTTTAGTAAGAAAGGACTTCAGCATGTTGAGTAGTAGCTATTCAGTTGTATTACCTCTCAGTTAAAAGTTTTTATCCCCTAACTTTCTGCTGTTACTCACAGATGTTAGTATTTCTTATGACTGCCATGGACAACACTGACAATCAGCATAGGACTCATGTGACATTAAATATAACAGAACATTATTAATGTGATTAATAAATTGATACTTTAACTATGCAGAAATCACTTCTCATCAACTAACACATGCCTTTACTTTTTATTACCTGTGTTTTTAGTATTTTCCCCAACAAATATAACATCTTTGGTAAGTTCTAATAATATGTATTTATTTCTCTGTCTCTCTCATATTCAGATATAGGAAAGAACTTTTGAGTGATATCTGGATAACATTCAAGTGTTTTGAAGGAGTTTCTCTTATAGTATAATTCCACAAATCCTACTTAGGCCGAACAGTTAGCAATAAATACCAATTTTACTTTATTTTTTCCAATCATAAGCATGCAAAAGTGAAATATATTTGTTCTGAGCAGTAGATTTGAAAGCATTTAACTTAGATGGGTTATATTTTTTTTTTTTTATCCATTTAAAAAAACCAAACTGGGAAGCCAAAAACCACCACCTGGCAGGTCCATGGTAAAGTAGGAAGTTCTATTGACTTCTAGACACAGCCTAAGTGCTCAGGATCAGCACTCTCTCGGGATATTATTGCAATCTTCTGCTTAGGAACTGTGGTAACAACTGCACTGGTAGTGATAATAGCTCTATTCCAGTATATCTGGGGCAATTACTGCTTGGAAAAAAAACCCAGCTTCATAATATTGTTTTACAAAGAAGCTTGTAAGAAAGGTTCTAAGCCTGAGTAGAAAGAAACCACAGGACAGTTGTCTGTTGAGCCATCAAGTCTTGCAGTGAACCCTCTATGGGCCACTGCAGAATGATTCCCAGGAATACACTCTCCATTACTGTACTTTTTCTGGGACCATGCGACGACTCTGCATCTTTTAAAAAACTCTTCAGATGTCTAGAAATTTACCTCCCTGTCATGAAATGTCACCGACATAAAATAAAATTTGTCCTTTCTGTTCTTTCATCTTTGCCTCATGGTGGATGGTCATCAGTATGAGACCTGAGTTTCCCATACATTCATCTCTACCCATGTGTTTCCTCCATGCTCAAGATCACTGTCCCTCTGTGGATATACCCTATATTGAATAGGAAGGGTGATGTAAGTAGAAGTTGGGGTGTGATTTTAGAGAGTCATTTAAAGACTATCAACTTGTCTCTCTGAGGGGAATGTGAAAACATTGGGCCTGACCTTCTTTCATGTTACATTTTAGAAAGATTATGAGATTAAAAAAAATAAAAGCTCACATTGTGATGGAAAGGTGTCAAACTTTACTGTTGTTATAAACTGACATTAATTAATTTAAGTGTTAATGTCTTCACTATATCAAAGTAGGTTATTGGGGATCTCAAGTAAATTCTAGTTTTAAATTGTCAACATGTCATTCAAGTTAAGGTACTGATGGAAAAGGCCTTGTATACCTTTTACACTTAGGAATTCAAAGTTACAAGATAGTCACAGAATGTAATTCATGGGTGTGCATGCTAATCTCTTCACACTTGGATTAGTTTGTCTGGCCATCTCAAATTCTCATTAATCAATTTCTCCCAAGTAATCCAGAAAGCAGAAGAAATGCAAATGTATTTTGGGTGAACAACCACTATAAATATCAAATAGTAAACAGGAAAAAAGTAATATGTTCACCAAAAAGCTCCCGGAACATAGATTGAAATGTCTTTTTTCACAACATATTCATCAGACAGGATCAAATAAAAACCACATTAATGAAAACTCAGTCAGTGTCTATTTTCAAAGAGAAGAAAGGGTGACATTTACCAAACATATTATTTGCAGTAGAGAATTCTTCTGTTCCACACAGGGAATATGTTGCTCTGTCCACTTAGCTGGATCGGACTCAAGGACTGGATCTAAACTGTTAAAGTAAACAGGCCATTTTGCCAGCAGGAAATATTCCTTCCCCATGGTACCACTCCATGAGGCAAACATAGGTATCAAATGGGATGTGCTAGTGGACTGGAACTGTGGCAGGAGCATTTTAACAGCAGAGCATGTTGCCTGATGATGTTTTGAACATGCTTTTGCCCTGTTTAATTTTCTAGCCTAGGAGACCTTGGAGCAGTTAATTTCTGATTAAGAAGCTGTTCCTAATCACAAGCAGTTAATGCAGGAAGAAGAATTTACTTCTTTTCAACCCAGCCAGTGTCACCCAATTAATCTTGCATTCCTCCCATCCTATATGAAAAGCAATTTTTCTGAAAAAAGAACTGATAGCTTAATCTTCTATTTTTGCCTTCTACATTCCTGTTGTATCTGATAGCACCTCTATACTTAGCTTTGCATTGCAAAATCCTCATGAAATGTCCTTTTAGTCATCAGTACGGCAGTGGAGAAACTGAGCCCACCAAAAAGAAAATGGCCTCATTTCTCTCAGCTCACCTTCTAGTCAGTTTGGTAGTCATTGGGAACATCACCTTCTGTTTCTTTAAATACTTCTTTAAATAAGCTCTTCTCAAACCTGTTGCTGAATCCTTATTATAATTTCTTCTTATTTGAGATAACCAACCATTTGAAATGATGTTATAGTAACCCCGTTGTACTGCCCTAATTATAATCTATTTGTGTTTTCTCTGTTTTCTCCCAATTGCTCAAAAATTAATGAGTGTTCCTTTCAGAGATAATGTATTGACCCTATTTTAGTCATGCTTTTGGCCTGCTACATTGCTCTTTTCAAGGTAACCTTGATATTGTTATAGACATACATTATAATTTTTTATGCTGGAACTATCTATATTGATTTGACTGTGGCCTTTAATCCAATAAATCACAACATATTGCTATCTAAGTTTCCCTCAATTTGGCTGAGTTTAACTACAGGAGAATGGTTCTCTGGCTACATTAGAGAGCAAACACCAGTCATTTTGTTTAATGGTGTTGAATCTGAGGTGAAAATGTTACATGCGAAGTTACCTCAGGAGCTAATTAGAGGGCTTTTACTTTTGCAGTTTTTATTAATGACCTGTCGACGCTGTATAGTTCATGAAATATTCTGTACATCTACATGCTGATGATGTGACCTTGTACACAGTAAGAGCACAGATAAGGTAGCAGACCTTGACTGTTCTAATTCAGAATTTATGGAGTGATTTTCACAATTCAAAGATACAGTTTTCTGCAGAAATAAATTGGCTTAGAATCTTAGGAAAACATAAAATGTGTAATTAGAGAGGTTGTCTCATACTACAAACAGACCTAGGTGAACTGGTGCGGAAAATAATAAAATTTCCTTCACCTTAGGAAATGAATCAATCACTGAAAAAGCAGAAGCTACCTTTTCCTCTTCCTCAAAGGAAGTACTGATAAAGCTGGAACAATCTAGATCTTAATGTTTCTAAAGACTGGGGTCTTTGACATCTAGGAACATCTCTCAGCCTACTTCATGGATGGTAGATGCTACTCAATAGATATCTAAATGCAAAAGTTATTAAAACTCAGGAGTCCAGGACCCAAGCTTATTTATTTCTCAGGCTTCAAAATATTTGAATATTTTTCTGTCTAGTTGCTACTTGGGACACGAACTGTAATAGAACTGTAAAAGAAAAGAAACCACTGTTGTGTTATACGCCAACCTGTAAAAACAACCCATGTCCTGCTGATTGCAGGTTGGACTGTGCAATATGAGAGTCTCTGATGTTTTTCATACTGAGTCTTTACCCTTATGAGACCCCCTTTCTTCTTTCACTATTTGAACAGAGCACAAATGAGACGACCAGATCGTGTCCATGCTCACTGGTTCAGTCAGAAAGTGCTACAGAAACTGGCCAAGGTGTTGGCAGGCTTTCAGCACAGGCCTAGGTACCAGCAGCATGATAAAGGTAACTGATTCAAATTCAGCTCCAAAATATAATACTGTCACCATTATAGCCCAGCTGGGCAGGACTGGTCTATGCATTAGACCAGATTTTTTTTTTATGGCATTTTGCAGCTATTCAGTGAGAATGCAATTTACCTATTTTGATATCTGTAGGTATTTTACTTTTGTCTTTAAGGTGTCAATCCATGTGCTTGAACATAGCCATTTAGTGCCATTTCAGATAATCTACGTTATCCTGTTAGATCTCCACCTGCCATCTCAGAGGCAGGTGGGTCTCCTGCGTCATATCCTTCCCTACAACATCTTCAGTAATCCAGCACATCTCAAAACAGCAGTGGTGATCAGTGGGTCAGCCCAGTGACAGTAACAGTCTGTTAGGAGAAATGATAAGATGACCAAAAAGCCAAAGTGCATGCTGAAGTGGTGTCACGGTTTAGGATCAGGATGGCCCCTTAGACCTATAACAGATGCTCTCTGTTAACCCCCCTCCCTTCCCAAAGGGGAAAAGAAAGGGAATAAGGGAGAGAAATGTAGTGATTAGAAAAGGAAACTAGAACAGCTTTCATGAAAATGAAAATATTAATAATAAAACTAGAATATGTACAAATATATACAAAACCAGTATCGAACCCAACCCCTCTGATGGTAATTACATCACTGTCACCACTGATGCTGTGGAGCAGGCACTGGGTGGGTCCCAGACTGGGCCCTGCAGCAGATGGGAGCTGTGTTCAGGAGCTGGATTCTGGTACCAGACTCAGAAACACACTGACTGGGATCAAAGGCAGAACAGACAGAGTCCTCCTTGGATGCTCCGAGGAAAGGACTGAAAGAGGACTTGAGTCAAGCTGAGCAAAGCTGGCCAAGATGGGAGAAGAGCCTGGGAGCCCCCAGAGAGAGAGCGAGCTATAGACAATCCAGATACTCTGCTTTATACTGAATACGACGTATATGGGCAGGAAACCCTTGTTTGTCAGTTTGGGGTCACCTGCCCTGCCTGCTTCTCCCTGCAGGTGCAGCCTTTCACTTTCCTAAACCCCCCAACATGGTACACAAGATCCAGCAGTGGCCTTGGTCTGCACACCAATCCTTGGTAGTAATTCTAACCATGGGGTGTTATCACTGCCAGACACAGACACTGCCTGTGAAAACAGGCTGCTAACTTCAGACAGTGCAGTTGGTTAGAAGAACTGAGCTGAAAAGTAAAAACACTGAACAGAACCAGCTCTGTTATCACCCAAACCAGGACGTGTGGGTAAGAGGGAATAGTAAAGGGGATTGCTATACCTTGTAGCCTTCCTGATTGATGCTTTTCAAGTTGTAACCCCTCTTTTTCTTGTTGCATAAACTGTATTAGTTAAAGGTTGGATATGAATCAGTCCTGATCAGGCCTGGCTCTGTTTGCAACTGTAGCAACAGTTGTGACCACTATCTAGAAAAGAGACTGCAAAGTTGCTTTCGAGGTGGCCAGATTTCAAGGCTTGAGATATTTTTTGAGTATAGAAATCTGTAGTGGCAGCATTATCAGCATTTGACTATTCTGTTTGCAGGAATGCTGATGTCTTCTTGTGATGTCTGCCTGCTTCTTTTGCTTGTCTTCTTGCAGTGTTTGTTTCATTATGGTTTTTAGACAGTAACATTGGAAAAATATTCCCAATAACAAACCCCATAGACTTTAATTCTTGGGCTAAACTATGCATGTTTTGCAAAAAAACTATTATCCAGCTGCTTAGGTATGTAAGGATCACATCCTCCCTGTATTTGAGAATGATGCTTGGAGCTTCTAGGCCCATTTTGTGAAACTCAGTGGAAGATGGATCATTCTTTAAATCTTATGATGATCTTGTTCATGAGAAAATCACTTAACCAGGCCAAGTTAATTTCTCTCTGTCTTTCTCCCTATCTTCCTTTCTCCTGCTCCTCTATTTTTTCAGAGGGTTAAATGCTTTCTTCATTGGATTGCAGAGAGAATTAATAACTTTGTTTCTAAGAGTGTTTGAAGTCAAACACAGGAATATATTTTTCCTTAGGCGTTCAGAACCTCTGGCTGCATTTTCTGGCTAAACGGTTTAGGAGAATATGTGTTTTAATAATGCTTTTCCATTGAACTGGTATTTCAAAGACACTTTAGCAATGCTGAGAACTGTGTTTGATAGCTGTTTGTACAAGCCTGTATTTCTGATGGAGGGAGTTCTTTATTTAAAAAACAATATGACAGTTCATATCTTCTCCAACTCATCAAGGGATGAATTATTAACTTTCTCATCTCTCCCTGGTCACTTGGATTATGTATAAAGATAGATTGCCTTATACCACTGCAGCCCAGGATTCCTGCTGCAGGCAGTTCTGAGGCTTAAATGGGCAGAGAAGAGAGTAAGATACACCACATGGAAAGTGCTGGAAGGTAGCACTTGTGGAATAGAAGAATGGGAGCCTAACAATTATCTCCTTTTCATTGACAAAAAAAGCTTATCCTCTAATATTTTGAAATTATTCAGTTTTTGTTGAGACGTCCTCAGCTTCTGCCTTCACCCTCTCTGGTATCAAGTGATAGAATGTACTTTTATTTGTTGACTCTTGGCCACAAAATCTTGTGTGACTTTGGGACTTCAACTCAGTCCCAAACAATGGCAACTCTAATAGGAACAAATGAACAAAAGTTTATTTTTATTCCAGGAAAATGTTACATTGTTGCATTTGCAGTACCAACTCTCAAGAGCTTTAGAAGGTGAAAGACACTCCTTCAGTTTCTCTTCCCCAGAACTGCTACTATAAACAAGAAGAAAAAAAAGGTGGAGGAAGGAAGAAGAGGAGAAAGTATGTTGGGGACATGGTTTAGTTACTGAAGAAGAAGAGGGAGGGGAAAAAAACACGCAGGACAGTAGCAAGCAAGATGTAAATGTGGAAGTCAAATACACGGTCAAAATGACTAGAGAGAGAAACATTCAACCCCTGATCAAAGTGATAATGTGTTATCAGCTCTTGAGAAGCACAGTACAGCAGGGAGTTGTCATAAGAACAGAAACAGATCACTTCACCTAACAACATTCTCTTTATGTAGTGCCATTTCTCGTAGTTACTCACTCCATGATGGTAAATCCTAGGAGCTCTGCTAAGCCTCTAAATGCTACATGGATGTATGAAAAAAACAGGGTTTGATCCAAATACAGTTCAGTGTGTAAAGCTCCAAACACATGCTTAGGTTGCAATGGTCTAGCAAGTTGCCATGATGACTTGCTGCATGCATACTGTTAGCTGTCATAATGTAAACATATGTTCTTAAACCCACTTCACTGAGGTTTAAGTCAGTGCATTTTAACTTGGGTGTGCTGTGGCTTAAACCTATGCAAATTACTACTTTGGCTCAACTAACATGTGGTACTTATTAAGCTGTGGCAAGTTGATTATGCATCTGAGCCTAACACAAGCGACAGCATACAGCTGTAGCCATAACTGAGGGTATTTCGGGGAAACCAAGGGATGATAAAGGTCAGTGTGGTAGATGGTGATCTCAGAACACTGTCAGCTTAACCATCGACAAGTTTTTCCAGATTTCATGGAGAAGGAATGTTTTAAGGAGAAGTGTGAAGAAGGACACTGAAATGATATTTATTTATGCCCACGAAAAGCTGTTGTTTTGAAGACTGTGAGGACAACCTATGGGACAAACCATGAAAGCATTGGTTTGAAATTTTAATAGGCCAGACAGGAGTAACCAACTCATTAATAAAGAAAAGCTCAGAGGAAGTGTGAGTGAGATCAGCTATGAGGTTCTTTTAAAATAACAAATAGTTTTATATTTGATGTAATAGGGAAAGGATGCCAACAGAAGAAAATGAGAAGAGGGAGTGAAATGGTTAAAAGAAACAGGCTAGAAAATAATTTTTGCCAGGCATATTCTTAATGGACATGAGGATGATTGCTTTTGTCAAGGCCAGAGAAAAGAATGTTGCAGTAATCAAGATGTACTCTGATTAGTGGATGGGAAGAGCTATATATTAGAGCTGTTATGCAGAAAGAATCTTCTATACAGAGACATGGCCTGAAGGGGTGGTTATAGAGAGAGATCCAGCTCTACGATGAAGCATTCTAATAGAAGTTTAAGTTTTCAGGTAAAGTATAGGTTTTTATTTATGCTGGCTGTCCTAACAATGTTAATAAATCTTAGTTTAACATGCAACAGATATTTTTTCCTGCTCAAACCTGAATTTTGCCCAAAGGTTTGCCAAAAATACAGTATGTGAAAGATTATTTTATTTTTGCCTTGCTTCCTTTGTCTCTTTACAAACATCTGTTTCTCCTTTTATCATAAATTACAAGGAACTTGTCTTTGTTCCTGATCCTTTAATTTGATATCAGTCACTTTTGTTAATCACATGATGTGCATAGCAGTGTTATCTACCTGAAGTGTAACCCTTCTAGCTTGGGTGAGATCAGGGTCACCCTTAAGTAGACGTAACACATAGAAGAACTTCAGGCCCACACTTGCAGGACATCTCCTATCAAGCTGCCATTCTGCAGGTCTGGCAGGATGCAGAGGACACTGTCTCTGCGTGCCACGCGCCAGTTGGTGCATGATGAATGCAGTCAGATCATGGTAACTTCGAGACATGCACGGCCTGCCTGATGCAGTTACTACTTACCCGTTGTCCGCCACTTGTCATTGCCTGTATCAGCATTTAAAGTAGCGAGACACTGACTCTTGCAGGTGCAAGTGTGGGGCTGGAGTGGAGAGATTTTGGGAAGAAGAGGTGTGAGACAGAAAGAAAGGAATATGGAGATGGTAGAGATTTCTGCACTAAAACTGGCTTGGGGCCCTGATAGATCTGGTGAGGGAGGGATGTACAAGCTGCACCAGGACTGGGACAGCAGAGCATGCTACTGGGATTTCACAGCTCCCGAGATCCATAGCTGCAGAGACTGTTGATACAATACTCCATACTTTTTGCTCTCACGTTCTTCAATGTAGCTATTCACATAGATGCTTTTGCAAATGTGTCCTGATTTTGTTTACAGGTCTTTGGAAGAAATCATGTGGAGATGCTCACACAGCATGCAGAGACCAAAAATCAGTCATGGTCCCCTTCCTGTGAAGCTCACCAATACTCACAAGGACAAGCTGTGCCTCTCCATTTGTTGTGCTAGTCACATATGAGGGGAATGTTATTAAACATTCAAACCATAACCTTCCTTGACTCCAGGAGCCAGAAACATGCAGAAATGATTCATAGCATGGAGATTTTTGCAGGATCAGTTTTGTGTAGCGTTGCCAACAAGCTTATCTTTCTAGAAATGGAATAAAAGCATCAGTGTGACCAGAGCAGAACTGTGGAAGTGCTGTGCAACATTCAACACCACTGAAGTTCTATGAAAATGTAAAGAGAATCCTAAAATTACTCAGTTAAATGAAGCAGAGATTTAGTTCTCTAGAATTTAATCTCTAACAGCAGAGGCCTAGAACCACTTAATAACTTTTCATGAGTCAGATAAACAGAACTTCAACCCATAGGGCTGAAAACCAAACTGTAATAACCAGATACACAGAATTTCAACCCATTGGGGTGAAAACCAAACTGTAATAACCATTAAAAAGTGTAGGACTGCTTATTTATGGACATGGATATTAGAAATGCAATAAAAAGTCCCAGTTCAAACTCAGTAGACTGGCTTCAAACAGCAAAAATGGCTAGCTCTAAGTTGCTTCTGAATTATGGGGAGCCCTAAAGACAGCCTAAAATCAATTAACATTTTTTTTTTTACTCTTTTTATGTTTTAAAAATGACCAAAGAGATCTCTCTGAAAAACTATTACCAAAAAAGGAGAAGAAAAAAGAAAATGTAAAAAAAATGCTCCTAGGATTAAACCTTTTGTGAGAAGCTTCAGCCTGGAGCAAAATTTAATGGCTGAGCTATAAAGCACTGAAAACTTTCATAAAGGGGTTCATAAAGAAACATCAACTGACTCTGAACCCAAGGAGGCCTAGCAAGCTCCACTGTAATAAATACAGGGCCTAGCTAATTTGCACTTAAGGGGTGTATGACATTTGAGTAAGATGTGGTTACTTTATGTTCACTTTCAGCACAGTTGTCCAATAGATATAAATGACAGAGGGGGATACTGCAATCAAGAGGTCTGCTGTAAGTTATGGCTTGGCCTAAATGAGGTTGTAAACTGTTACCCAGAGACTTTGGTGTGGTTGTAAGGTGCCTAACATGACTGGATGGTGAGACCCTTTTTATCTACATTTCTTACTTCTATGCCTCCTCTAGACTAGAAATAGACAGTGTGGGATTTGTAGACACCTCATTTCTAGAGCAGTTACTTTAAAACATAAGAACTGCTGTTAATAGCTGCTGCTTTCACTGCTTTAATGCTCACCCCATGGGAACTGCCAAAATCTAGACCATGCTCTTTTCTTACCTACTTGATTTAAATATAACATTTAAAAAGAAATTTCCATAATTTGGATTAAATAGAAATAACTGTATGCTCACTCCAGAAAGACATGTGGAAATACTCTATTCATGTGTTTGTGTTTAATACAGGCATAAACACATACAATATGTGAGGCATGAATATGAGACAGAGAAATCCTTCATTGTCTGTAATTGCTCAGACATCATCTGTGCTTTTATATCACATTTTCTTACACCTCAAGATGTTTCTGATATTGGTGACTTCAGGACTAGTATTTCATCCAAAAGAGAGGCAAAACCTAGTCTAGGTCATTGCCTCCTCTTGGTCAGTGAGGGATGCTCTTTCAACGAGACATCCATTGTTGCTGGCTCAAGCTTATGATATATATATATATTTTAAGATTATTATAAAGTATAGAACTAGATATTTTTGCT